>PISX010015496.1:0-49272 GCA_004024625.1 Mellivora capensis
CCCCCCCCACATAATCCGATTTAAAAACTGGCAGAGGATCTAATAGGCATTTTTCCAGAGACACATGAATAGAGGCTCTCAACATCACTGACCACCAGGGAATTGATCAAAACTACAGATCAAAACTACAGATACCACATCACACCCGTCAGGATGGCTATTATCAAAAAGATAAGAAATAATAAGTATTATTGAGGATGTGGAGAAAAGGGAACCCTCGTGCGCTGTTGGTGGGAATGTGAGTTGGTGCAGCTACTGTGAAAAACAGCCTGGAGGCTCCTCAAAAAAATTAAAAATAGAATTACCATCCAATTTTCTTAACTCCCGCCACTCCTCAAGTCTTTGCTCCAATCTTACCTTCTAAATGAAGAGTGCCTTGTCTGATTACTGCTGCCACCCCGTGCTCCCTGACTCCCCGACTTGGATATTCCTTACTTTGCTCTATTTTTCTTCTTTCTTCCTCTCTCTCTTTCTTCCTTCTTCCTTCCTTCCTTTCTCTTCCTTTCTTTCTTTCTTGATGGCATTTTTTACCTTCTAGCGTACTATGTGATTTTTTTTTTTTTTTACCGTCTCCTCTACTGGAATGTAAACAGGGATCTTTGTCTATTTTGTTCAGTTATATCTCAAGAGGCTCTAGAAGTTGTTAGCATATAATATGCATCCTACAAATATTTGTTGAGTGAATGGACACATGAAGAAATTAGTTTGAAGAAGCAACAAATGATAACCTTTTCAGAGCACCCACTTTACTCCTTGAATAATCACAAGCAGGTTATGTTATTCTCTATATTTTTCCCAATGCTTGAAATATTTCAAAACTGAAATTTATAGATTAAAAAGAGGAAACGCCCCAGAAAATCAGGTAGACCTGTGGTTAGTCTACATTCCAGGACTAAGAACTTTTTACATGTACGTAACTTTTAGGGATAGTTGCAAAAGGCTTTTTATTTCTCTAATTCAGCCACTGACTTACCTTTTGCCCCACTGGAATTTTCATCTTCCTCATGAGCCCCAATAAGAAAACTATCCTCGCCCTCCCTGCGCCCCTCTCTGTCCTCTTTGCATTGGGGGCAGCTCTCCTGCCACAGCCCTTCATCCCCTGAAAATGTGCACCTGTGCAAAGCTCCTCTCCACCCCCTTCTTGGTCAGGAGCACCTCTCAGCTGTTGAGCCTATCACTGTCGGCAGCAGTGCTAAAACCACCAGCGAAGCTGACAGATGAGAGTCTCAGCAGCTTGGCAGCCCCCCGCCCCCTGTCCTCACTTATTCCCAGACCCAGCTTCTGAACCAGCGCCATTACAAGGGACATGGACACAGAAGCCAGGTGCATTGGGGCTGGGGCCATCATGGTAGGAGTGGCTGGCTCTGGGGGCTAGAATTGGGGCTGTGTTCAGGAGCCTCATTTTGATTGTGCCAGGAACCCCTCTCTGAAGCAACAGCTCTTCTCCTACGCCATTCTGGGCTTTGCCCACTCAGTGGCCATGAGGCTCCTTTGCCTGATGGTGGCCTCTCTCACTCCCTCCACCATGTGATGGGGCCTTCTCCACCTCCCGTAGATCTTTCTCCTGTTTCTCATCTGCCCTGCGTGTTCCTTTTCCCATACTTTCCGGGCAGCCCGGGAATAGTGGTTGGCTCAGGGTTTGACAGAGGGAGGACAAATAAATACCATATTCATAAGAAAACAAAATAAAACAGAAAAACAAGTCTATATTGGATCCCCTTTCTAATCTCCCCATGTCTGAGTATGATTCCACCACAGAAGGGATTCTGCCCGATCCCAGTCCCTTGTATCCCATCTGCCATGAGTCCGTTTGGCTCTTTCCTTCTTCTCTCCCCTGCTACCAATCTCATCCAAGCCCTCATCAGCCCACATCTGCATTTCTGCGGTAACTCACTGAATCCTCACTTAACCCTGGGTTAAATAGGTGCCGCTTTACAGATGAAGAATCTGGCCACAGAGGGGATCCTCCTTGCTGAGAGTCAAAGACCTTTTAAGTGGAGAGCCAGGATCGGACCCGGGCAACCTGACTCCAGAGTCTCTACTCTCAACCTCTGGGCACAGCGTTGGCTCAGTGACTGAATGAATTGGCCGAAGTCCCAGCCTCTGAGCCCTGCCCCTGAGCGTCCTCTCCTTCCATCCATCCTCTAAGTTCATTTCCCTGAAAGTCTGTTTCAGCCAACTGCTCTCCTTCCTCAGCTCCTGAAAAGACTCTCAACTACATATGGCATCAAGAAGATACCCTCCCTTACGTTCATCGCCTTCCATAACCTGGCCAACTCCACTCCCAACTCTCCACGTTCACCACTGCTCGTGCACCAGCTTCCTCCCCTTGCTCTGCTCTCACAGTCATCCCCAACACTCCTGCCTCCAGCCTGAAAAGGACTTCCTCTGCAATCCACTCCCATCTAATGGTCCTCGGGACTCCCAGAGCACAAGTAATCTGTCCTGCGCTGTGGCTCGTAATTGGGCACCAAGTTAGACAGCCATCTCCAGGACCATCTTTGTGTAGGCTCCAACTCTCGTAGGGTTTCTCCATCACACCACAGTTGACATTTTAGATTGGACGATTCTTGGGGGACTAGGGGACGCTGTCCTGTGCCCTGCAGCTTCTTCAGCAGCACCTTTATGACCAAGAATCAGCAGCAACCCCTCCCTCCTTTCACATCTACCTCCTCTTCCTAGTCGTGAAAACCGAAAAACTCCCAGGCATTGTCAAATGTCCCGGGGTTGGGGTGGGGGAGGGGAGAGGCGCGCAAAAATCCCTTCATTTTGAGAACCACTGAACCACACTGTAATCTCCTCCATGTCAGCGCTTCCCAGAGCCCCCAGCATGGCTGCCTGGCACACAAAGAGAACTCAGTAAGTCAGCCTCACCCATAACCCCACACCACCACACCCCACCTGGGCTCTACTCTTCAGTAGCTCATTCTACCACAGGACATCGCACAGCACGAGGCTGGCCACAGAACAAGCAGGGCTGACCACAACCTTTTGACTAAGTAGAACAGCGAAGCTGACAAGAATGGCTTCCGGAGCTTGGGCTAGTACTTATAGGTCATAAGCCTAACTCGCTGTCCCAGAGACATTAAATAAAGAAGTAACTTATCCAAAATCAAGCACCAATCCCTGAGATGCTAGATGAAATAGTGAAACCCTCTCTGGTGTTCGAGGATTTTTTCCATATTAGGACAGTGCATGGGGGTGAGTGGGTTTTGGCGTCAGACCAACTTGCAGTCAAATCATGGCTCCATTTTCTTTTTTCTTTTCTTTTCTTTTTGTTTACTGTTTTTTTTTTTTAACATATAATGTATTACTTGCCCCAGGGGTACAGGTCTGTGAATCGCTAGGTTTACACACTTCACAGCACTCACCATAGCACATCCCCTCCCCATGTCTATAACCCCACCCCCCTCTCCCGAACCCCCTCCCCCCAGCAACCCTCAGTTTGTTTTGTGAGATTAAGAGTCTCTTATGGTTTTTGTCTCCCTCCTGATCCCATCTTGTTTCATTTTTTCCCTCCCTACCACCCATGACCCCCCACTTTGCCTCTCAAATTCCTCATATCAGGGAGATCATATGATAATTGTCTTTCACTGGTTGACTTATTTCACTCAGTATAATACCCTCTAGTTCATCCACGTCATTGCAAATGGCAAGATTTCATTTCTTTTGATGGCTGCATAGTATTCCATTGTATATATACACCACACCATCTTTATCCATTCATCTGTTGATGGACATCTGGGCTCTTCCCATAGTTTGGCTATTGTGGACATTGCTGCTATAAACAGTCAGGTGCACGTGCCCCTTCGGATCACTACGTTTGTATCTTTGGGGTAAATATCCAGTAGTGCAGTTGCTGGGTCATAGGGTAGCTCTATTTTCAACTTTTTGAGGAACCTCCATACTGTTTTCCAGAGTGGCTATACCAGCTTGCACCCCCACCAACAGTGTAGGAGGGTTTCCCTTCCTCTGCATCCGCGCCAGCATCTGTCGTTTCCTGACTTGTTAATTTTATGGCTCCATTTTCTTGTGGCAACAATGTGATTCTGGGCAATCACTTAGCAGCCTCATCTGGAAAATAAAGGAATGAAACCTACCTTCTAGGAATGGCAGTTCCCCAACATAGGCCTTACTATAAGCAGGCGTTATACTACGATCTCACTACATTTTATACTAACTTACTCCCTAAATATTGAAATCGGTCCTGTTATTACCCCATTTTACAGAGTAAAAATGCTAAGAGAGAGAGAAGTTCAGTAATTTGTCACAGAATTAAAAAGCCGCTGAGTCGGAATTTAAGCCGGGAGACTTTGTCTCAGAGTCTGGGAGCAGAACAAGACTATCCTTATGGATGAGAAGATTAAATAAGACAGCAGAGCTGAGGCACCCAAATCATAGGGATTACTCATTTAATTCCCAACCTGTTCCCTCAGCCAGTTCCCTAGACCTCACTCAGGGTTTTTTTGTTTTTGTTTTTGTTTTTTAGGTACTCACAGGCTATGTTTAAAGTAAACAGATGTAAGTAGATGTGATTCTCCCTCTGAAGACAAAATAAGGGAATAAGGCCAAGCAAGCCAAAGCTGATCGTTAGCACCCAACTCCCTTGTCCTGAGCCCACTCTCCACCCCTGACTCAAAGGCAGATGTTCCCACCATTCAGGACTCTCAAGGGCTCTCTCTCTTCCTACCACCCAAACAGGTCTCAGGAAAGGCTCTGAAAGTTACTGGTGGTAAGGTATCAATGATATCATAAACAGATACAGTACGAAATATGTTACACTGTAGTCCTTCTTTGGAAGTCATGTTCATGTTTATAAGCATGACCCCTATATTGAGGTGAAGAGAGAGATTGACTTTTAAGGAATTGGTTCACAAGACTGTGGGGACTGGCAAGTTCAAAATCTAATGGGGTGGGCTGGCAGGATGGAGACTCAGGGAAGAGTTGTGTTCAAGCCCAAAGGCAGTCTGCTGGCAGAATTTCTCTTGCTTGGGTGAGGTCAGGCTCTGTTCTCTTAAGGCCTTCAACTGATTGGGCAAAGCCCACCGACATTGTGAAGAGTAAGTTGTTTTACTCAAAGACCACTGATTTAAGTCTTGATTTAAATCCTCATCCCCCAAACCCTTTCACAGAAACATCCAGAATGACAGTGATCAAACAGCTGGGCAACATGACTCAGTCAAGGTGACCCATAAAATTACCTATCATAATACCTTAAATTTAAATACACAGAACTTTCCAGAAGGAATTGCTATTATCACTCAGCAGGTGGGAAAAGATATCTAGGCACTAGGAAAAGGCCTTCCCCTACTCACCTGTAGGACTACAACCCCGCAGAGTAGATTATAAACCCCAAAATATCCCCAGGGTGACCTCTGCTCTCTTCTGCAGTCTACGATTTCAGAATAAGTGTTTTCAAAAATACTTATTTTTCCTGATTCAGTAGCAAAGGCACAGACCTATGTTGCCACTGAGTTAAGTATGATAAGGTTTTTCTTCTCCCTGGAAGGCCAGGAGCAGCTGTGGGCGGGAAGGCCAACCTCTGCCTTGTTCACCATTCCATCCCTTCTGCCCAGCAAGTTGCTGCCCAAGAAATAATTGTTCAGTAAATGAAAAAAAAAAATTTGTGTGTGTGTGTGAGCGCCGATTAGTTTCCTGGTGTTCCCTCATTGGCATGACTTTCCAAGCCACGAGGCATCTTCATTTGATGCCTGAAATTTCGATTCCCTCCGAAGCAGATATCCGTGATTATTAGATCTGTGGTCATTTTCAATTCACAGCTTCACCCAGGTTTTCAAGGTCAGTGAACAAATGGAGAGTCACTTCCCTATGCAACCTGTGATTATAGAATCCTTGCTTTGCAGAGAGATGAACCTGCAGAGAGAAAACTCTTTTGTGCCTTTGGAAAATTCCCAGTTTAGGCAGAAGCTCCTGCATATCAAAGGCCCCTGCCAGAGAGACTAAAATGCCCCAGAGATGGCAATGACTATTTGTCCACTGGAAGGGTTGAGGATTATCTCAGGAAGGAGCCAGCCAGCGCGTCCTCTCCCAGGCTGCGCTGATCTTTTCACCTGCTTCTTATTCCCCTGGCAAGTATCTTTAATTATATCCCAGGTCCCGGCAAATCAGGAAAAGGGCACCGCGTCCTGTTGTAATCCCTGTGACCTTTAGGAATGACACATCTCTCATGGGTAAGGCTGGGGTTTGTGCTCCTACCTGGAAATGCTTTCTTCCCCCTTGTCTCCCCTGCACAGGGCTCCTGGCGCCTCCGGACGGGGGTGGGTGGCCACGACGGGCTGTGGGGGAACAGGCTTCCACCAGGGGGCACTGGAAGGGAGCGAATGTGAGAAGCACCATTTCTCAGAACTGCTCCAAGGTCGCCTCCCCTAGCTCCCAAACACCTGTCGGATGCAAAGCTGTGGCCCCAGCCCTCTGGGAAGCAAAGGTGGTGGCCTTCCCTCCGTTTCAAGTGTTCTGAGGTTTACAACAGCATAACCTCACCTTCATCCCCTGGCATGTCCGACGTCACTCTTTCATTCTGAATCAGAGCCTCAAGTGAAATTTATTCCTTCTGAATTTGGTCATAACTGGCAGATGGCGGCTGCTTTTTATTTGAAAATGTAAATAACTGGCTCGGTTTCGAGAGCTGTCTTGAACCTAGGGGCGGGCTAGGTGAGTGGCCCAACCCATACGTCCCAGGCTGTGGTTTAAGGAGGAATTCTGGTGGCAGCGGCGTCCTGGCGTCCGCAGCTGAAGGGCGTGGAAGAAAACGGAAGCCTGTGGCTTTGGGGAAATGGCTCTGAGTGACTGATTCGTGAGTCTCGATGTTCACTGTAAGCTAGGGGCCATTCCCAGAAATTCCCAGAAAGACCAAACTTCCTCATGAGGATCGTAAATTCCCCCCAGGAGATCTGTTTCTTAAGGGCCTTTTAAAATCAAACACATTTTAATTGACTTAACCAGTGTCACCTGGGAAGAGTGACACACAGCTAGCTTTCCTTTAGCGTGAAATCCTACCTCTGATCAGGTTTCAGAAAAGTTTCTCTGAACCAAGGATCCACACCAGTGGGGTGCGGAGGGAGGAAAGAAGGGAAGGAAGAAGCGGGGGAAGGAGGGAAGGACAGACAGGAGGGAGGAACGGAGGGAAGGTGGGAGGGAAGAAGTAAGACACTGAGTTTTTCAAAGAAATGTTTATTCAATTTAGAAAGCTATCCTTTTTTCTGAGTGTATGCCCTCTATATATTTGAGCTATTAAATTATCCTTGCTTTGTGTATACACTTCCTCTTGATGTTAAAAAGATGCTCCTTCTAAGAGGAATGCTAGAAGCACACTCCAGTGTTGTTTCCTTTTGATTTTAAAATGTACCTGCTTTGGGGCACCTGGGTGGCTCAGTGGGTTAAAGCCTCTGCCTTCAGCTTGGGTCATGGTCTCAGGGTCCTGGGATCGCCCCGCATCGGGCTCTCTGCTCAGCGAGGAGCCTGCTTCCCCCTCTCTCTCTGCCTGCCTCTCTGCCTACTTGTAATCTCTGTCAAATAAATAAATAAAATCTTTAATAAAATAAAATATACCTGCTTCTAAGAAAGAAGAGTCACCCGAGAGGTTCAAAAAAAGAAGTTAACCCTATGTCAACCCCCAAACTGTTTTTGACATCATCTTGAGTCTTACCTTAAAGTAAGAGGAAGAGCTACTTCTAGGGGATCCATGGGTCACTAACAGAAAACAAGTTCCAGCTCCTGGGACAGTCAACTGATACATTTGGTGGCAGGCAAAAATGGTACTTGGCCTGGCTGGGGCCTGAAGGGACAGTGGGTGTGGGGAAGGAGTGAGGAGACTCTAGAAGCCTCAGAAGCTCGGTGGGGTTCTGTGCAGCAGGAGAGATGGTGTCCAGGGAGTAAAGGACACTGTGAGGGAGGGCAGAGCCTCTCTGAAGGCAGCACATCTGATCCCAGCCTTGGCCAGGGCACCCCCCCCACCCCAGGCACCAAATATTCCTGCATCTTGAAGCCATTGTTTGCTCTGTGTAAGAAGATTGATTTTTTTTCCCCAAGAATGAGCTGATGTGAGGCAGACTGGGCATCTTGCAGACAACTCCGCTCTGCCCCCAGGTCTCAGAGCAGTATTTTCTAGAAGACTGATGTCTGTGACCTCAGAATTCACGAGGAGTTCACAAATTTCACACCCAGGACATGGAGCCAGCTCGTGAATCGAAGTGCTCAGCCACAGGAGCTGCTGACGGGGTTGGCGCTTGTGCCGGAAGCTGAGTCCACTGACCCTCAGTGGGCAGGAAGTGCACAGATGACGCTGGCCAGTGGGCTTCGCTCAAGGAGGAACAGCGGGGGACTCTCTGCATGCTGGGAGACATGGAAACTCACAGACATCATCACCCCCTGGTCGTTACCATTATCATTATTACGACAGACTTTAGGCAGTAACAGGGGGATCAAAGTGATTTAAAAACAAAAAACAGATCTTCTAGTGTTCATGGTAACATGAGGAAGTTCTCTATTTTTGATAAAGGGGAACAACTCCCACGGGAGGCAAAATCATGATAGAAGTGGCCATGTTTGATTTTGGTCCAACAGTTCTCCCTGCTTTGGCCACCGAATTCATCATCTGTTGTTGGAAACAAATCATTATTATCTCACCGTTTCTGTGGGCTGGGAGCCCAGGGATGGCTTAGTTGGGTGCTTAGAGTTAAAGGTGGAGAAATTCACGAAGCCCATGAAACTGGAGTCAAGTTGAGTTGATCCACTTCCACGTTCGCTTTCATGGCTGTCGGCAAGCCACGGTGCCAACATTCATTCCTCATGACAGGGATCCTCCACAGGCCACCTGAGAACGCTCACGGCATGGCAGCCGGTAATCCAAGACAGAGCCCAGGAGCACGAAGTCAGAAGCCACCATCCTTAGACAACCTCACCTCGGAGAAGACACTCTACCACTTTTATCACCTTCTATTCATGAGAAGTGAGTTACTAGGTCCTATTCAGACTCAAGGAGAGGGATTGCACAAGGGGGTGAACACTGGGAGGTGGACACCACTGGGGCCCATCTTGGAGGTCGCTATGCAGCTGCCCTCTTTATCTTCATATTAATAATTATAGTAAAGATAGAAATAGTAACTTAGTAGGGTTGGTGTAGAAGTCAAATACAAGGAATGAGACGGGGCTTCAAAAATAGGGACCCTAGAAAGGCCATGTGGTCAGGTGTGCATACCTGACCCCCAGATCTAACTATGGAGGGGAGTCTGGAAATCGACCATTTTTGTCAGTATCCCATCCATGCTTCAGGCACACTAAGATTTAAGAATCATTCAAATACATCATTTTTTCCCCCTTCTACTTCATAAATTGGGAAGAAAAGAAAGGCAGAGAAATTAGGTGAAAATGAGGTGGAAGGGAAGGAGGAGGTGAGTTTCTCAAACCCCTCGTTCTCCCTGGGCTTTGTCCTCTAAATAACTCTATTGGGCTGGGTCTGTCCTCAGGACCACAGTGGGTAGGAACCTTGGCCATACCCAATGAGGTTTCACAAATTAAACTTCATGGGAGCAGCGCTCTAATACCTCGCTCAGGCTCTCCCCACCATGCAGTCCGACCAATATCTCACCTTCTCCATGATCTCCTCCCGCTACAGCAGCCTATCAGGCGAGACTTCTATGAAAGCTCTTAAAACAACAAACATATTTGGCAAATGACTCTGGCCTGGCAAACACATACAGACACTTTTTGATGAGCAGGAATACACCTGGAGGCATCTCTTGGTTTTCTTTTATCAATGGTAAACACTTAAGTGTTTTACCCAGAAGCAAATAGAGCCATGTCTACGGGGGGCGGGGCGGGGTTTACAGCAGAAATAAACAGGGGATAGTTACATGGAATAAATTACCAGAAGCTGGAAGAGATGGTGAATGTTCATCAAATCCATGCCCTTCCAGGCCAGCCAGAAGGATCCTCACAACAGCCCCGCTGAGAGGGAGTCTCTCATCTAATCCCTTGGGCAAACTAATCCTGCCTCAACCCTCATCGTTATTTATTTTATATATAACCAAATCTTTCCTGTTAAAATTTACAGTCTTTTCTCTGGTTCTAACCTCAGGAGAAATGAAGTACAGATGCTCACACAGCTTTTAATAAAAAGGTTATTAAGTCGCCGCTCATCTTCGTTCTACCATCAGGGGGTGGTGGGAGACACAAAAAGTTGTTTCTTAGTACTTTCTGCTTGGCTCTGGTGAAATCTGTATTTCTGATAATGGGCAGCCCCATTTTGTCTATGAGGGGATCAAGACTGTAAGTTATATTCAGGTCAGTACAACTGGAATAGCCTGGTTTATTTTTTACAGATTCTACCATCAAGCGTTGGGTCCTGGGAGGTGATGTGGCTTAAACGAGTGACATTGACAAATTGCCACCAGTGTTTTCCTTTTGCCACTGAAAAATCAGAAATGCAAAAAACTTTGTTAGTTGGTCTTTGATGGCTTTAATCTGATATGGCTGGGCTTTGCTAAAACTGGGTCCTCTAGTCATCCAGAATTAAATTCAAAGACAGTATTTTCCTTCCTTATGTTTTAACGATATTTTGTGTATAAGGCCCTCATAGAGCTGAATTAATAAGCATTTTCAAAACTGCGCAACTCCAAAATTAAGATCATGAAGGACGTGTCATTTTTAGCTAGTGTTTATGCTATCTTGCTGGGAGGTGGGCAGAGACAGGGTACCATTTTACAGATACGGACCTGACACAAGAAGTGGCCAAAGGTTAACCACCATGCAAATCCAGAAGCTGAAACTTGGGTCCCCCAGCCTTCTGCTAGGAGCTCTTCACATTCCACATGGCCCTACAAACACTTTTCAAACTGCATTTCCATGCACACACATAGAATTAAGGACACTGTTTTGTTTCCCTTTGCCTTCTCCACGCTGGGCATTTACTAACATTACATCACTACAGTGGTGGTTTGAATAGCACACACAACCCCGTCACAACACCTGGGGAAACTTATGCTCAAAGTTTCACAAGCATCGTGCCATCCTCTGGCGTTCAAGAGTTAAGTAACATGCCCAGAACCAGCCCTGGAGAGGAAGGACGAAGCCATCTTACTTACAGGTGGAAAGAATCATGGCTGTGACTCGGCAGGGAGCACACCAAACAGCCTTCCGTTCTTCAGCGACGCTCCAGTCACAAAAACACATCTTTTAACTGAGATCATAGCTCGCCCGAGGTGTTTCTCACGAGCAGAGTCAACCCCACCTATTTTCCTGTTCTAAAAACCTCAGAGAAGTGTGTGAATGACAACCCAATGGCCTATATAAGCAAGCTCAGTAATCTCCATCCAGATCTCTGAGGGCGGCTGCCCTTGGTTCCTCATTCCAAACTGTGTGGGTGACTCCAGCAAACTCCGTTTTCAAGAAGTCACAAAATTTTCATGCAAGAGTCCTCAAAAATCATTAAATCAAACTGCCCTCTCTGGACAGAGAAGGAAACCGATGCACAGATAGGACGAGGGACATGGTTAGTGGTAGAAGCAGAATTCGATTCTAGGTATTGGAGTATAAAGTCTAGAATGTTCTGTCCTCCCACTCAGGACTGACACTTCAAGGACCATATTATGAAACTTCATTTTTTTGGTGGGGATGGAAAGCCAATTCGATAACATACCTCAAAGGTGACTGAACCCTGGCTGAGAAATACTAAAGAAACATAGATTTTTTTTTTAAAAATGTACTTAGGAGTTTCACGTCATCCCTTTGGAAAATATAACCAAAAATGAAAACTAAAGGGAACAATTCTAATGGAGCACATAGCATGTGCACGTTGCCCTTCCTATTTCCTGCTTTATAGATTAAGATCTCTTTAAGCATTCTGGGTGGATTCTTCTATTTTTACTTCACTTTTTGCCTTCCTTGTGCTTTTGTACAAAGCCTTCTGCTATGTTTTGGTGGAAAATGTAAAGATTTTTTTGAAGGAGATGTTCGCCAATGCTGCCAGGGATCATCCGTCTTGTTCTCCACATCAAAAGTATGCGCAACGATGAGTACAAGAACTATATACTTCGTCCTCACTTTTCTTCAATACCACCCAGCACTTTGAACACAGCTCCTTCGGGTGAAAAGGGAAGTATGGGACAGGGCAGGGGGGTGTGGGAGGAGTCAAGGTGAAGGAGAAAGATGTAATCGACAGCACTCACACTCAAGTGTGACGAGTATGACCAACTCCTTGAATGAGCCACAGTTCAGTTAAAAGGTGGTGTGTGTGTGTGATGGGGGTCTGGTTAAACAGGAAGATGAGGAGAAAGGTGGCAAACAGACTGTGACAAGACTCAAGGTGGGTTTTGTTTTTTTTTTCCATTATAAGCAGGGGAAGGAAGGATAGAAGATAGCTTTCTGTGGATGCACAGACCAGAGGGGAAAGAGATGGTTCTCCAGGGTCCTAGAGAGGCACCGCTCAGAGCAGCCCGCTGGACAGCTCTCTGTTCCCACGGCACCTGTGGCCCGGGGGACACCATGGCAGTGCCCAGAGCAGCTGAAACTCCTACAGAAAGGCCCTGTGTTGTATGTGCCTCAGCTTTCTACCCTCATAATACCAAAAACACAAAACTCCAAAAACAAAAAAAAGGTGTGCGGCAATACATGGCCTGTCATATCAATAACGGAGACTCCTTCTTCTGGGCTCACGAGAAATGAAGTTTCCAGCTCAGCTGGTGTCTCGGTCAGAGATTGTCAGAATGGCCAGAAACGCATTCGAATAAACTTGAACACAGGGTCTACCGTGAGGCTCTTCCAGATGCTCTCACGGATCCAGGAACCCAAGTCCAACCAGATCTCCTGAACACCGTCTGGAGACAGCTCTACACACCAGGCTCTCCATTTGTCCTGGTCTCTGCCAGAATCTGCGCTTGCCCCCGGGTCTTGCTTGCAGTGGGGGGCGGGCTCTGTCGTGAACGTCACCTCACCATTCTGCCGCAGAGCCCAGCACCTCCACTCATAGCATGTGTCTTGGGGCAGATTCTGAAGATGTAGAAAGTCATTGATGGCCTCTAGTTCAATTTTTTTTAAGATTTTTATTTATTTGAGAGCAAGAGATAGAAAAGTATGAGTGGGGGGGGAGAAGCAGACAGAGAAGGAGAGATAGACTCCTTGCTGGGCAGGGAGCCTGATGCGGGACTCGATCCCAGCACCCTGGGATCATGACCTGAGCCAAAAGCGACGCTTATAACTGACTGAACCACCCAGGCGCCCTGCCCCAGTTCAATTTTTACCTAACTCCAATTAGTGATGGATACCATGGGCAGGGGCACTCCGCCCAAACATAGGCCTGGTTGGGGGTTTAAATTAGACAGGCACTCCCAAACATGCCTGCCTATGTGGGGAGGAGGCATTAATGGTAGAAAGGTCCAGACTTTCTTCTCTTCAGTAAGGAATATATGATCCCCAGGGGAGGAGAAACTGACAGCTGCAAGGCACAGTCCCTAGTCCTAAAAAGGTAAGTTCGTATTACCGAATTAAAATTTTTAAATAAAAGACAACACATGTTTCTTATAAATATATACCTTTATATATTATATATATTTACAATATATACAGCATACAAATATTTTTTAATGTAATACTAATGGCAGTCTTGAAAACGAATGTTTTCAAAACAGAAGAGGGGTACTTATCCAAGATGGGTTTCTGATTCATCCAGAACCCACATTCTAGACAATGCCTCAGGCCCAGATTTCTGTAGAAGCCAAAGGAAAGAGAAAGGTTGCAGGAAAAAGGCTCTAATTCCCTTTCCCTTCCCAAATATCCTGACCTTCCACGAACATCAGCCAACATGGCCCCACATACACCCCTAAAATGGGAAAACCTTAGGGTCTAGGCATCGTATCTAGAATGAGGTGGGCACTCACATATTTGTGGGATGGAAAAAAGTGAGTGTTTTAAATCACCATCTCTCAGGCAACGTTTCCATAACCTAAAAGATTCAGTCCCAGAGCTAGGACTGGTCTAGATGCAAACGCTTTAGGTTTTTCCACTTTGTAAGTAAAACTGTCTACATGTCCAAGTGCTAAATAAATTAAAAGTTAGCCACAAAGTGCCATTTCTTCCTCCTGCTTTGGAATCTGGAAGCCATGGGTCAAAACACCACTTATCTTCCAGAAGTTTCTTCATACTCGACTAGTTCATCTATGGTACGCAGCAAATCTTCAAAGGAAGGCCTTCCCTCTGGTTTCTACAATTAAAAATCAAAGAGAAGCTGTGGGTTCCAGAATCCAACCCCAAAATAATTTCTCACATTCAAACTCACATAACATAGCACACGAGTGCAAGGTACTCCTTGTTTTGGGACTTGAACACTCAGGTGTCTCCAAATGGGTCTACCCTCACCTACATGTACTGTTGGTGGACACACCTTTCCATAACATTCCTTTTGTGTCTTCATCCAAGAATCTAACAGGGCTCTTTATTGCCTGCAAAATCAAGTCTTGCTAATTTGCAGTGCCCTCTATAACCTGCCCTCTCCCATCCTCTTGCTACTCTATCTCATTTCCCACAAAACCCTCACGCGGGCTCTCTGCTCCATCAGACCAATCTCTACCCTCCTGTATGCAACCACACTCATTACCACCACCTTGCCTTTCTCATACTGTCCTCTCCCACCCTCAGCAACACTTCCTTCCCAGGCCTCTCCCACCCCAATCAGTGTTCCTTTGGAGACATTACAGCAAGAGACCAAGAGCATGGGCTCTGCTTCTCTGTAACAACATGGCCTTGGGCAAGTGCCAACTTCAGGAGCCCTGGTCTTCTCATCCACAAAGTGGTTATAGTAAAAATCTCTGCACCTCTAAAGGTTGTTTTGAGAAGTATATCTAAAGCACTTAGTACAGTGCCTAGCACACAATACACGTGAGCTAATATTATTATCTTTCAAAAATCATTATGGTGTCTCATCTTTTCTACAAGGTGACATTTCAATACACCGAGAAGGAAAACTTCCAAAGACTGTGAGTCAAGAGATCTGGGGGAAGTTGAGGTTTGGTGAAAGAAACCCCCTCTGGTGAAAGTGTAGTAATTCAACACTACAATAGCCCAGTGAGAGAAGAGCTGCTTCTTCGGACTCATTCCCCGCGTCCCGGACTCAGGCAACCGTGACAGGATTTCCACTTGGGAGTGGGATGGCAGCCTGAATTTATGATCCTAATTATTATCATTTTCCACTTCTTCACCTTTTTCTTCCCATTGTTTGGAACTGAATTGAGAGGGCTGGTGTGTAACACATGCACTAACTCCCTAGGCTGTAGAGACTATGCACGATTAATCCACCAAGCCCAGATCCCTAAGTGTTTTCAAGATTCAGAAGGAAAGCACAACATTTTTTTTTTACCTCCTGCCAACATCTCAGCATCACCTCGTACACATGTTTGGACGCCAGCTTCGGCCTGTAGAGCCGGTGGCCCCGCGTAACCATGGTTACCACTTCGTAGTTGGTGTTTTTCTCAAAGGGCATTTTGCCTTCAGTGAATATTTCCCACATTAAAACACCTAGAAAAGGATAAAGGATCACCAAAGGATGCATCCACTTCTGGTTCAGATTAAAGCTGGCGGAAAATGGACTGTGTTCTTACCAAATGACCAGACATCCGATTTGCTACTAAAGCGACTGTAGTTAAACACCTCAGGTGGACACCACTTCACTGGAAACTTCGCACCAGAAGAACTTGTATATTGATCGTCCAGAACGTACCTAAAGGAAGACACACCACAGGTTTACGCCTCTGAGTTACGATCTACATGTTCTTTACCTTTCTCCCCCCCTCTTAGAATCAAAAACACACAGTTGACTGAAGTCCAACGAGCATCCGGTTGAAGCTAAATGTTTGCCTCAGTGGCCACGCCTGGTGATTTCCATCTTCCTCTCAGCTTGAGAGGGATACATGGTAACATTCGTAGCTGCACTTCCGTTTTTCTGTGTGTTTTTCTTTTTTATGAGGCAATAGAGGCAGGACACAATAAAAGAGTTGGCTAAGGGTGTTTTTTTTGGGGTAAGCAATTCTGTTCTTTAAACAAAATGTAACCCAAAGGCTCCACACGTAAAACATCTAAAGCAGAGCTGCTCTAAAGGAAGTGGTGCAGAGCGTTTGGAGGCACACGTGCTCTGGGCCCCCATGAGACCACGGGGTACAATTTAAACCCACAGCAAGTGAAAAAAGCAAATTGCAAAATGACAGATGGATTTATATACCATGACATTCCTCCCTCACACACGTGCATGTGCGCACGCACACACACACACACACACACACACACTCAAAACGATACTCTGTAATTTTTGCTATGCACACATACTTATGTCCTTCTGGAAGGACACACACAGCCTGAGAACTTTGACTACCTCTGGGGAGGACCCTGGATCGGGGAGGTAGAGATGGAGACTGCAGCCCTTTCTGTAATGTGCTCCGTACGTATTTATGAGAGGAATGTGCTTACGTAGTATATGAATACATAAAGCTAATTTCTTTTTTTTCCTTTTATTTATTTATTTGTCAGAGAGAGAGGGAGAGAGAGAGAGAGTGAGCACAGGCAGACAGAGTGGCAGGCAGAGGCAGAGGGAGAAGCAGGCTCCCCGCCGAGCAAGGAGCCCGATGTGGGACTCGATCCCAGGACGCTGGGATCATGACCTGAGCCAAAGGCAGCTGATAAAGCTAATTTCTAAAAGCTGTGAGAACACAGTCAGATAATCACACCAACTTCCCCTGGTGCATGAGAACAAGCCACTGTGAGTGGGATCAACGTGCCTGTCTGTCAAGGGGTCTGAGTTTAGTGTCTCGTGAGTGTTCCAGAAGGGCTGAGGCAGAAGCACAGATTTTCTGAAAGCCGGACGTCTAAAAATCCAGCTTGGGAAATGGGAGGACTGCCTGTCAGAGGAAAGTCTTCACAAAAAGCACATGAAGAGCGCGGGGTAAGTTCTGCCCTGACAGGCAGCAGTCTTGCTCTCACGATGAGCTAAACCCAGCCTGTGTGGCCTGGTGCTGAGGTGACCCGGGCTTGTCCCAGATTTCAAGCTTTCATACCCACTGTTTCTTCCCCCTGGGATATTTTATCCTCAGATCTCCACCTCGTTGGTTACTTCGGGCTTTCTGGTCTCTATCCAAATATCCCAGTCTCCAAGATGTCTTCCAGAGGCCTGGACGTAGCGAGCATCACCCCGTCTGCGCCATCACTCGGCGCCCACCCCAGTCCCCAGCCCCACATGACCTCTAGCTTAGGCGGGAGCATATGTTGTCTGTAAAGGACAACACGATGAATAATTTCTACTTTTCAGGCCATACAGTCTGTCACCACTGTCCGACTCTGCCTTCATTGGGCGAAAGCGGCCACAGACAACACATCATGAGAGGCTGTGTCCCAGTAACACTTTATTTACAGATACGGACATTTGAATTTCAGATTTTTAAAAAAGATTTTATTTATTTATTTGACAGAGAGAAAGAGACACCGAGAGAGGAGATCCGGAGGGGGAGAAGCAGGTTCCCTGCTGAGCAGGGAGCCCGATGTGGGGCTCGCTCTCGGGACCCAGGGATCATGACCTGAGCCAAAGGCAGACGCTTAACGAATGAGCCACCCAAGCGCCCCACATTTCAGATATTTTTCATGTGTCCTAAAATTCTTTTACTTTTTGCCAACCATTTAAAAATTGGAAAACCAGGGGCACCTGGGTGGCTCCGTCGGTTAAGCGACTGCCTTTGGCTCAGGTCATGTTTCTAGGGTTATGGGATCGAGCCCCACTTTGGGCTCCCCGCTCAGAGGGGAGCCTGTTTCTCCCTCTCCTTCCTCCTTGAGCTTTCTCTTGCTATCTCTGTTGCCCTGTCTCTCTCCCTCTCTCAAAAAAAAAAAAAATAAATCAAATCTTTAAAAAAAAAAAAAAATTGGAAAACCACTGTTGGCTCACAAGCTGAACAAAAAGAAGTGCTGGGCCATATGTGGGCCGGAGGCTTTGGTGCGCTGACTGCCGCTCAGTCACATCACTTTGTTTTCCTCTTGCTGATTCTCTCAGGTCTTACTCTCTCTCCTCCTGAGTATGAGCTGTGTACGGCGGGAGCTCATATGCCTTATTCCTGCTGTCGTTCAGCCTAACACCCTGGTACGTAGTAGGCACCTCATATTTTTAAGGGTGGACGTATGGATGAGTGAATGGACACAGAGGAGGGAAAGGACAAATAATACTTTTTAAAGGTCTTGTCTAACACTCTACTAAAATTACAAAAATTAAAAGGATTAAAACACAACAGACTGGGTATTCTAAGAACTTTACCCTTAAACGCATTTCTGTGAAAACAAAAAAGACTCTAGAAATCTAACCCAGGCCAGGGAGAAATGAAAGTAGAATCTTTAACAGGCTATACTCCCACCTAGTGGACAGAATAACTAACATCACGATGTATACTTTGTTTTTTAAATGAATTTATTTATTTCAGAACCGCTAACAAGATTTCCTTTCTACTTCATCACTGCAGATTATTCCCATGCTTATTGATTCTTTTTTTTCTAATATTTTTAAGATTTTATTTATTTATTTGACAGAGAGAGACACAGCAAGAGAGTGAACACAAGGAGGGGGAGTGGGAGTGGGAGAGGGAGAAGCAGGCTCCCTGCTGAGCAGAGAGCCCGATGTGGGGCTCAATCCCAGGACCCTGGGGTCAAGACCTGAGCTGAAAGCAGATGCTTAATGACTGAGCCACCCAGGCACCCCCCGCCCCCATGCTTATTCATTCTACAAGCTGATATGACTATCATCTGATGCCATATAATAAAGCATAAAGCAGTCATAACTTCCCAACAATTTGTCCCCTGGGAAAAAGCGCACAATAACAGTAAAACAGATCAATTCAGCAAGGAAACTTTTCAAAATATAATCTAATTTATTTTACTGCCTTCCATCAAAAGCACACTAAGAAGCAGAAAAATCAATTAGTCTTCCTATGAAAATGATGGATACTACAAATATTTTGCTAATAGAACAAAAGATGTGGTTTAAAAACAGCTCTTCAATAAGCTTCAGGAAAAGAAGTTGCAGAAAAAAAGAAGTTTTTTCTGCAAAAAACAGAAAAGTCAGGTTTTCTGTACCTTCAGAGGTACATATTAATTAAACCTGAAATTTATAGAAAATATTTACATAGACTCAGCCTTACCTGGCCATTCCAAAATCTGATACTTTCACAATTCCGGCCTCATTAACTAGACAATTTCTGGCAGCCTAGAAAACAACATTTCAATGGTGTATTAATTATAAACTTTTATAAAGTAGAAAAATATAAATTGTTTGCATTAAATTTAATATAACCCAGTCAACATTTACAGAAGGTGGAAATGTCTTTTTATAAATTAGGTTTATTCCTGTGGAAATGTCTCCAACATATATTTGAAAAAATGAGTAGAAAGAGAGGTTAGAAAGTCATATGTACAACTAAGGCATGATTACCTAACTTTGCCAACTGTCATTCCTAAACGAAGACTAAGAAGGTCAAACTACTTTCTCCCCCTCCCATTTCTACTCTTATTAAACTGTCAGATTTTCTTATTGATAATGACAACATCTCTCGAAGTCCTCAATGCAGGTTCTCATTAGGTGAATTTAATAACACACAATAATCAAAGTGATAGGTAACCGATGTTTCACCCAACAGCTTGGCTCAGTGATTGGTCATCCCGATCTCAGTCAAAAAACAAAACAAAACAGCCATGTGTAACATAGTTCACCTTGTCTTTTATAATGTTTCCAGTATATTGTGATATGTCATATGGAATTGGTCAAATATAACTCTGAATTATTTAAATTATATTTTCTGGGACGCCTGGGTGGCTCACTTGGTTAAGCGGCTGCCTTTGGTTCAGGTCATGATCCCAGCGTCCTGGGATCGAGTCCCACATCGGGCTCCTTGCTCGGCGGGGAGCCTGCTTCTCCCTCTGCCTCTGCCTACCACTCTGTCTGCCTGTGCTCGCTCTCTCTCCTCCCTCTCTCTCTGACAAATAAATTTTAAAATAAATAAATAAATAAATAAATTATATTTTCTTGCCCATTCTTTAAGAGCACAAGATTCAAGAAAACAGTTTGGGAAAAAGACACAGTATTTCTCAGAAGGAAAATATGGTAATATTTTTAATGCCACAACCTATGGGCTAAGATGCATTTTTGTTCCTGACATTTCTAGCATTTTATTCTCTGTATGTGGCAATTCCACTCATATGAGGTTATTCCTGCTGAATGCATTTTAAGAGTCTCTTCTAAAGTTCCCCGATTTGCCCCCATCTTCCTATAGGGATACCTCATTATTAGTTCGTGTCATGGTCAACAGCATTCTTTGCCCAAAACATAGGAGCATCAGAATCTTTCCTTCAGGGGTGACACAAACCTACCATGGTAATGTCAATATCATAAGCATAAAATTATCAAAATTGCTTTCACCAAGATATGGTCTGTGTGGACAGATGTAGTTTGCCATACTCATGTAGGCATTCGATTTTCATCGGTTTTGAAAGTTCAAAAAAAGAGGAAGAGGCTTAGTTCACAACTTCCAAAATGACAGAGAGGTTCTTTACCATCACTGAGCATAATAACAATAATGAATGTTATCTATATCACATGTACCATACAGAGTCCTTTGCCCCAGTCACGTAATGCAATCTTTAAAACAGTCTTGTAAAGGAAAAGCCTGGGACCAGATGGCTTCACTGGTGAATTTTTGGATATGACACCAAAAGCACAAGCAACAAAACCAAAAATAGATAATTGGTCTACATCAGACTAAAAACCTTTGCATAGCAAAGGAAACAATCAACAAAATAAAAAGGGAAACGACAGAATAGGAAAAATGATTTGTAAAACCACACATCTGATAAGGAGCTAATATATAAAATACATAAAGAACTCTTACAACTCAACACCAAAAAAGCAAATAATCCAATTTTTAAAAGGAGCAAAGAACCTGAATATACAATTAAAAAAAAACACCCACAAATGGCCAACAGGTCCATGAAAAGGTATTCAACATCATTATCATCAGGTAAATGCAAACCAAAACCACAATGAGATGTCACCTCACACCTGTCAGGATGGCTATTACCAAAAACACAAGAGAGGACAAAAGTTGTCAAGAAAGAAAAAGTGGAGAAAGGGGAACCCTTGTATACTATTTGCGGCATATAAATTGGTACAGCCATTATGGAAAAAAAGGCCAGAGTTTACTCAAAACATTAAAAGTAGAACTGCCATATGATCTACCAATTCCACTTCCAACTATATAGAAAAAGAAATGGGGGTGCCTGGGTGGCTCAGTGGGTTAAGCTGCTGCCTTCTGCTCAGGTCATGATCTTGGGGTCCTGGGATCAAGCCCAGCATCGGGCTCTCTGCTCAGCAGGGATCCTGCTTCCTCCTCTCTCTGCCTGCCTCTCTGCCTACTTGTGATCTCTGTCTGTCAGATAAATAAATAAAATCTTAAGAAAAAAAAGAAAAAGAAATGAAATCAGTACCTCAAAGAGATGTCTGAACTCGATATTCATAGGAGCATTACCAACAATAGCCAAATTAGGAAATAATTAACTGTCCATCAATGATGAGTGCATAAAGATGATGTCATATATCTATACGGTGCCATATTATTCAGCCATAAAAAAAATCTTGCCATTGTGACAACACGGATGAACCTGGAGGGCATTAGGCTAAATGAAAGAAGCCTGACGGAAAGACAAATACTCTACCATATCTTTGTATATGGAATCTTTATAAATTTTTTAAAGATTTTATTTATTTATTTGACAGACAGAGATCACAAGTAGGCAGAGAGAGAGGAGGAAGCAGGCTCCCCACTGAGCAGAGAGCCCGATGTGGGGCTCGATCCCAGGACCCTGAGATCATGACCTGAGCTGAAGGCAGAGGCTTTAACTCACTGAGCCACCCAGGTGCCCTGTATATGGAGTCTTTTAAAAAAATGTAGAACTCAGTATGTTCTGAGGATCTGAAGGTAGCATGAGAACTATAATTAATAATACTTCCTTGCTTCCTTGCAGTTTACTAAAGGAGCACACCTTAAGCATTCTCCCCGCACGTGAAGTATGGATATAATTAACTTGACTTTGATAATCATTTCATAACGTGTACATATCTCAAGTCATGATGTTCTTTACTTTCAATACATGCAATTTTGTCAGTTATAGCTCAGTAAAGCTGGGGGGCTGGGGAACAGTCTTGTGAGCAAACCAATATTATAACCCACCCACAATTTATAGATGCAAATAAAGAACCCAAGAGAGATTAGATAACTACCCTAAAACACAACTAAAAGTCAAATCACATCAGCTCTTTATTATGCCTCAAGTCTGAAGATCGCAGCACACAGTAGCTATAGTGTGGACTCTAGGGCCAAATTCCCCGGGTTCAAATCCTGACTCCACAGTAAACTTGACTACTGGTCAGTAAGTTTATCCTATTATATATATATCTCAGTTTCCTCATCTGTAAAATGAGAATAATAACTGTACCTACTTCTTAGGGTTATTATAATGATGACATGAGTTGATATATGTTAAATTCCTATAAAAGCAATGCCTGCTTAAAGTGATTATTTGATTTTTTTTAATGCTTTGCTGTTATTCCAGAAGACATGCATCCATGCTTTATGACAAGAAAATTAAAATTAAAACATGGGGGAGCGCCTGGGTAGCTCAGTGGGTTAAGCCTCTGCCTTCGGCTCAGGTCATGATCTCAGGGTCCTGGGATTGAGCCCCACATCAGGCTCTCTGCTCAGCCGGGAGCCTACTTCCCCCTCTCTCTCTGCCTGCCTCTCTGCCTACTTGTGACCCCTGTCTGTCAAATAAATAAATAAAATCTTTTAAAAAAAATTAAAACATGGAAAAAAGTCCCAGGTAGAGAATCACAAGCTTTTTGGTGAAAGAATCATCTTCAAGGTTTAACAGAAACTGACAGTTCTGTCTTTGTGCTGAAAATAGACATATTTGGGAAAAACAGGCAGAGAAGAAAAAAAGAGAAAAGAAAAAAATGGAGGAGACAGGGAGACAGAGTAGGGGAGAGGAAAAATTAAGAACTATCTCCATCACAATATTTTAGAACCAATAATGGATTCCTTTTTCTAGTATTTTCAGGCGTTAATGTGGGCCTCCATGGTTTCCCAGTGACTTCAGAAATCGGGAAAATAAACCAAGAATTTCTGGTATAACTTCTGCTTACATCGTGTGAGGTGGAAAAGAGTGTCGGATTTAGTGAAAGGAGGAGTCAACCCTTAACTTCCCCATTTACCACCTGACCGGTCAGTCATTTCCCTTCTCTAAACCTAGTTTTCTTATCTATCAGACAAAAATGGTCAGAAAGACTGTTGTGACTAGCTCTCACATGAGATTCTTGTGGAGATCAAACAGTTAATATACAGTAAGTTACTTAGAAACAATGACCTAGGTAGTTACGTATTATTAATGCAATTGCCTATGTAATTACGCATTACATGTATCAGATATGATCAAGAGTTTTCTGGCAAGTTAAATTTACCAAGTTTAAAGATAACGGTGAAACACCGTTGAGAACAGAAATCGGATATTAATGCATCATGGCTCATTTGCTGCCCCAGTGTTACAAAGGAATTCGGCCAGTGAATGGGAATGCGGGTGGTCGGGGTTACCAGATCTCTGTGGATGAAGCTGTTTCTCTCCAGGTAGTCCATCCCTTCACACACATCTTGACACATGCTCAGCAGCACATCTCGACTAAAATGACCTTGTCTCTGTCGGAGGAAATTCAGAAGACAGCCCCTCTCCATGAACTCGGTAACAATGTAAATCGGTTTCTGCTGGGTGCATACACCATACAGCTGCACTAGCTTCGGGTGTGTCAGCTTCCTGGGGGAGAAGTCATGCATACACATAGTTACCATAGGAAAAGGAGCCTGCGGGGCTATTGGCTGGTGGGAGGCTACTTTTTAATGCAAAAAGAGGAACCAGAAAGAACAGGGTAACTTACATCATCACTTTAGCTTCTTCTATAAAGTCTTCCTCGCACATGGCACCTTCCCTAATGGCTTTGATTGCCACCTTGTACTGAGCCCTCCACTTGCCCAGCCTCACCACTCCAAACAGTCCGCTCCCCAGTTCCCTCATAAAGGTCAGCTCTGAGGGATTGATCTCCCATTTTTCTGTGAGACAGAGCGGGGAAGCGATAACATTTAATAAGGAAAATGCAGCATCAATAAGTGGGAAACAGAGAAGCAACAACCAAGGTCAATGTTAAAGTCACAGGATAATACAATTATTGGTAAAACATAGAACAGACTTGCCACCTACATCCAAACTGCAAAAGGTGACTTTCCACCCCCTGGGGGAGACGTACTCCCTCCCTTCTAAGCCATCAGAATATAACCAAAGTGAACAAGAGAAGGCAAGAAGATGCTGAATAACGGGCCAATAATAATAGAGCTTAAAGATATTCAGAAAAAAACAAAATCAAATACTTTCTCCTTTACTATTCTTCCCCCTGGTTTGTTGTAGTTCCTACCCGCCCACCCCCCCTTTCAATTATATCAGGTTGGAAAGAATTTAATCTTCTATTTAAAAGGCTTTTGCTAGAAGCAACAAAGACAGTCAAGTTGGATGTCTTCTTTGTTACCTCCATCCTTACTTTCCTCTAAGTAACCAATCAAGCTGCTGAGAGCCAGAAAAGGATTTGATTTATTGTAAAAATAACACGGTAATGCTTATTTTTCACTAAGAGAAATATTTATAATTCTGCCAAATTATAAATAAGGATGAAAGCAGAAAATCTAGGGTTTCCATAGCTACAAGTATAATCATCTAAAAACCCATACTATAAAATGATAAAAAACAGTTCTACTGTGTGGAATTCTAAACATCTAAATTGGTCTTGCGGTAACGGATGTTTTTTCTAAGGGAAATTAGCCAGGGCAACTACAAAGATGAGTTACCATAGCTGAAGCCTGCAGTGGTTGGAGCATTCTTCCCCTTCGTACTGACTGGGTACCGCAGTCTTGTGACAAGTCCTGGAAGTAAGAGAAAGCATTGGAATTGAACTT
This sequence comes from Mellivora capensis, assembly GCA_004024625.1. Taxonomy (NCBI): domain Eukaryota; kingdom Metazoa; phylum Chordata; class Mammalia; order Carnivora; family Mustelidae; genus Mellivora; species Mellivora capensis. The sequence continues at coordinate 25,074 of PISX010015496.1, forward strand.
ATTCTTTTTTTGGAAATTGAACTCATTCTTTTTTTTTTTAAATTTATTTGACAGACAGAGATCACAAGTGGGCAGAGAGGCAGGCAGAAGTGGGGGAACGCAGGCTCCCCGCTGAGCAGAAAGCCCAATGCAGGGCTCGATCCCAGGACCCTGGGATCATGACCTGAGCCGAAGGCAGAGGCTTTAACCCACTGAGCCACCCAGGCACCCCAAAATTGAACTCATTCTTAATCATTCTGCATGGGAAAGCGCTAAACTTAGACACTCATGTATAAAGGGTATTCATTCGTCCACTTAGCGCTCATCCTCTGTGTGTACATACAAAACTCTGTTCTATGCTAACAAAATATAAAAAGAAAGGAAAGCAGGCAGGAAGATGATCCTGTTCTTTGAATTGACAATTTCATATTTTTATGGGACATAAAAACCTTTTTTACATATATATGTTTTTATTCACTCAACAAACATTGCCTTTTCAATACCTCAGTGTTTACCAAGCACTCAGCTAGCGTAGTCTCAAACATTTTTTAAAATGTTAAAAGGTGGGGTACCTAATGGCTCAGTCGGTTGAGCATCTGCCTTTGGCTAATGTCATGATCCTGCGGTCCTGGGATTGAGCACTACATGGGGATCCCTGCTCAGTAGGGAGTCTGCTTCTCTCTCTCTCTCCCTCTGCCCCTCCCCACTGCTCATTCTCTCTCATTCTCTCTCTCAAATAAATACAATCTTTAAAAAGGCAAAATATAAGTAAAATGTTGAGAAGTTTCTAACAGCTATTATCAATTATTATTTCGTGTTCTTTTCCAATATGATCTGAACTATGAAAGGGAATTATGGTAATCTATTAAAAATTAAAGTGATTCACCTTGAATAACTCAATACTAGTAATCTTAGCATAAACATGGGGCTCTAAACTACCAACCAGCAGGACCCCAATAGCTAAAGCTATGCTGAAAAAGAAAAGCAAAGCTTGAGGCATCATGATTCCAGACTTCAAGCTCTATTATGAAGTTGTCATCATCAAGACAGCATGGTACTGGCACAAAAACAGATACACAGATCAATGGAACAGAATAGAAAACCCAAAAATGGACCCTCAACTATATGACCAACTTATCTTCGACAAAGCAGGAAGGAATGTCCAATGGAAAAAAGTCTCTTCAACAAGTGGTGTTGAGAAAACAGGACAACAACATACAGAGGAATGAAACTGGACCACTCTCTTATACTATACACAAAAATAAATTCAAAATGGATCAAAGAACTAAACATGAGATGGGAAACCATCAAAATCCCAGAGGAGAACACAGGGAGCAAGCAACCTCTTTGACCTCAGCCATAGCAACTTCTTACTAGACACATCTCCAGAGGCAAGGCAAAGAAAAGTAAAAAAGAACTATCGGGACCCATCAAGATAAAAATCTTCTTTTTTTTTTTTTTTGAAGATTTTTATTTATTTATTTGACAGAGAGAGAGAGCACAAGTAGGGGTAGCCACAGGCAGAGGGAGAGGGAGAGGGAGAAGAAAGCTCTTCAATGAGCAAAGAGACCGATGCAGGGCTAGATCCCTGGGATCATGCCCTGAGCCAAAAACAGATGCTTAACCAACTGAGCCATCCAGGTGCCCAAGATAAAAATCTTCTAGACAGCAAAGGAAACAATCAACAAAACTAAAAGGTAACCTATAGAATGGGAGAAGATATTTGCAAATGTCATATCAGATAAAAGGCTAGTATCCAAAATTTATAAAGAACTTATCCAACTCAACACCCAAAAAACAAATTAATCCAGTTGGTTTAATGTTAATCCAGTTAAGAAATGACAGAAGACATAAACAGACATTTTTCCAAAGAAGTCAAACAGATGGCCAACAGACACATAAAAAAATGCTCAACATCAGGGGCGCCTGAGTGGCTCAGTGGGTTAAAGCCTCTGCCTTCGGCTCAGGTCATGGTCTCAGGGTCCTGGGATCGAGTCCCGCATCGGGCTCTCTGCTCAGCAGGGAGCCTGCTTCCTCCTCTCTCTCTGCCTGCCTCTCTGCCTACTTGTGACCCCTGTCTGTCAAATAAATAAACAAAATCTTTAAAAAAAAATGTTCAACATCACTCAGCATCAGGGAAATACAAATCAAAACCACAATGAGATACCACCTCACACCAGTCAGAACTTAACACCAGTCTAAAATTAACAACACAGAAAACAACAGGTGTTGGTGAGGATTCGGAGAAAGGAAAGCCCTCTTACACTGTTGGTGGGAATGCAAACTGGTGTAGCCACTCTGGAAAACAGTATGTGGGTCCTCAAAGAGTTCTGCCTTATAATCTAGCCATTGTACTAGTAGGTATTTACACAAAGGATACAAAAATACTGGTTCAAAGGGGTTCGTGAACCCCAATGTTTATAGCAGCAATGTCTACAATAGCCAAACTAGGGAAAGATCCCAAATGCCCTTCAACAGATGAATGGATAAAGAAGATGTGGTATATAAACAATGAAATATTACTCAGCCACCAAAAAGAATGAAATCTTGCCATTTGCAACAATGTGGATGGAGTTAGAGTATTATGCTAAGCAAAATAAGTCAGAGAAAGACAACTACCATATGATTTCACTCATCTGTGGAATTTAAGAAACAAAACAGATGAACATATGGGAGGGAGGAAAAAAGAGGGAGGGAAACAAACCATAAGAGACTCTTGGGGCACCTGGGGGGCTCAGTTGGTTGAGCATCTCCCTTCAGCTAGGGTCACAATCCTGGAGTCCTGGGATCTAGCCCTGCATCAAGCCCCCTGCCAGTGGGGAGTCTGCTTCTTCCTCTCCCTCTGCTCCTTTCCCAACCCATGCTCTCTCTCTCTCTCTCTCTCTCTCTCAGATAAATATAGAAAATCTTAAAAAAAAAAAAAAGATTCTTCACTATAGAGAACAAACGGAGGGTTGATGGAGGGACGTGGGGGGTGGGCTACATGGGTGATGGGCATTAAGGAGGGCACTTTGGATGAACGCTGGGTGTTGTATGTAAGTGATGAACCACTTAATTCTACTCCTGAAACCAATTATTATGCCATATGTTAACTAACTAGAATTAAATAAAAACTTGGGGGGGAAAATGAAATAAAATACCAACAACTGGGAATACTAACCACTGGAAATTGGTGAAGTAGATTAGACACTTTAATGTAAGTTGCTTATAGCACTAAATATGAAGGAAGGCAGATATCGCTCCCGTAAGCCCCCACAGCACTCCTTATTTCTTCAGTTACAGCATACCTCACGGTAACTTTAAATGGTTACATACTTCTCTGTCTCCCCCACCAGATGGTAAGAGCTGAGAGAGCCAGGATCGATAACTCTCTAGTCCACCATAGTTTCCCTAGAGCCAGACACAATCCCTGCCATGTAACAGGCACCCAAGACGTGTCTGCTCAATGAGCGAATTTAGATAATGGTGAAGAATAAAATTTATACAAGAACACACACACACACACACACACACACACACACTAAAGAAAGGAAGGAAGGGAGGAAGGAAATGTGAATACTAAAAAATAACAGAATAAGAGATAAGAAAAAGATCTTTGGGGTATAAATTGATATGAAAGTGGCTCCTCACATGTTAAACATAGAGTTAACATAGAACCCAGAAAATTCACTCCCAGGGAAGTCACCCAGAGAAATGAAAGAGTCTTTCATGTAAAAACTTGTAGACAAATGTTCGTAGTGGCATTACTCTTAATAGCCAAAATGTGAAAACAAGCCAGATGTCCACCAACTGATGAATGGTGATGAAATGGATAAAAAAAAAAATCAACACAGTCGATTATTTGTCAAAAAAAAAAGAATGGGGCACTTATACAGGCTACAACATGGACAAATGTCAGAAACATTATGTTAAGTCACACAAGCCAGTCACAACAGACCACATACTGTATGATTCCATTTATATCAAATGTCTAGAGTAGGCAAATCTGTAGAGACAGCAAGTAGATTACTGGTTGCCAGGGGCTGGACTGATGAAAGGGGGCCGAGGGGTGACCGGTGATGCATTCAAGATTTCTTTTGGGGACAATAAAAATGTTCTTAGATTACGGTAATACTTGGCACCACTTTAAATATACTAATGACCACTGAATTGTACACTTTAAATGGGTGATTTTTATGATATTTAAATTATACCATAATAATGGTTTCTATCATTATCTGAGAGCCTGGGCATGAATGTGGTTTCTGTTTTTTGGTGTTCGGTTTGTTCCCACTCTGACAGTAAGTATAGCAGAGATTCAGGAAGATGGAAAACTCTCCCAGGACAGGATCAGTCTTTGGAAGCCAATAGCACAGCCCTAAACCTTGGGCTTGTCTCGCAGCTTCCATGACAACTCTGACATAGACTCATCTAGGGTTTTAGTTTCATACAGTTAAAGAAAGGAAACTATTCAACGACACTTCAAAAGATGGTAAGGCAGATTTTACCTACGACCACTGTGATTGGTACAGGGACCACTGCAATGGGATTTTAGAGTTCGAGAGAGATTGGGCTCAACTCCAAATAAAGCATGAACCAATGGGGATTGACAGCCAAGGAGTAGTGTCGGGGTCAGTGGATGGAAAATGACTAAGAGAAATGCTGGGGAGCCCCTGGGGCTAATAATACATTATATGTTAATAAAAAATTTAAAAATATAAAAAACATGAAAATAAATAAAATTAAATTAAAAAGCAATGCTGGGGAGTGGGACATTCTGGGATACACCAATCTAACAGGAACTTGCTGAAGACAAGCCAACCTGACCAGACATCACCTGGTGGAAAATAAGGAACCTGATCAGATATTGAGTGTGAGCAGATATCAGATGTCATGGTGGGAATTCTGCTTAAGCTGCTTAGCAGAGGTCTTGCTAAAACTGGATTTTACAAGACAATGTATAAGTGGGTCTAGGAGATGGTTCCAGAGCCCAACTAAAGCTTGGTCAAGTGAAGAGTCTTTGTCGGTACCAAGGGTATAAATCCCAGAAATGTGAACATTTATCATATACGAGAGTATCTCATTTCCTACAATCAAGACAGCTTTTTACAAGACTTAACATGATTTCCATTTTTCTTTGTATGTTTCACTTCCTTAATATGCAATAATTTTAAATTAATCACATTCTGCAATTAACTATAAACTGAAACTGCTCAAGGAAGAACCCATCACAACGTCCCTATATTTGAAAAATGTTTGAACAGTTCCCTTACCTGCTGCATTGTGCTTGTGATATTCAATGATCTCAGGAATGGAACCAAACGCATGTTTTTCTGCCAGATAATACTTCTTGGGGGATGTTGTTGTTTCCTTTATATGATAATGCCTGAAACCTGATGAGCCCTCGCTGAAACAAAAATCCAAATGTGTTAGTGCCAAGTCAGAATCACGTAACTTCATTTTTAAGACGTTTTCCACCAGCAACAACAGGTTCCTATATATACCCCCTTCTATTCTCTGCACAACCTTTATTTTTCCCCATGTTCTTCTCAACTTTGTCTTTCATGTTAACAGGTGGAAATTTTTAAAGTGGTCACTGATAACATACTTGGACCTTGCATGAGATTATGAAAGAGAAGATCAACCAATTCCATTTGCCAACAGTGAAAAGCCTTAAAATAGTTCCTGTCTGGCTAAGGTTCTTTGTCCCTGCTATTGATGTAAACCTGCAGACATCTGGAAGACCTACGCTTCTAAAAGTGAATAAGCTGACTTATAAAAAAATGTGCAAATTCTATTTTAGATATCTTTTTAGAACACAGATCTCAAGTCATCTCTTGCTAAAGATCCTTTCAAGGGAACTCCCTCTGCTCTTTAAGTCAAGCTCCTTGACACTGATGTGAGCTGACCTCTACTTTTATCTCTTAGGGTTCTCTTTCCTCCCTCACCCTACCCCTCCCCTTCCGGCTATAAGACGCTTTTCTCAGTTCCTAGAACTCATCATATCCTCACTCAATTCTGGGCCTAGGCAGTTTCCTAAATTGGAAACATTCTTTCCTCTCCCTCCAACTTCTGCCCTCATGATGTATCGGGTCTAGCTAGATGTCCCAGACTATATTTGTGATGAACTGGGGTATCTCTGGGCTGTGTACCATCCCCCCACACATACACAGGTTCTCTCTGAGCACAGGACCTACTCACGTACTACCATAACTGCCTCTTTGCTTGTCTGAATCCCCCACTAAGCTATCGGAGGGCAGGGTCTGTGCCTACTTTGTTCACTGTGACATCCTTAGTGCTTAGCTCAGGGCACAGGAATTATTTCTTGAATGTTGCTAAAGTTTCTATAGACATTCGCGACATATATATGTATACATATAACCATAAGAAAAATTACCAAGTATAGGAAATATGAATACAAAAACTATGAGCGACTTTGGAAATCAAGTTTAGATCTTTTTAATGTTGAAATGCAGCATATTTGTTGAAAATTAGGAATCCGTGCAAACTATATAGGAACTTTATATAAAAACTCTTAGGGAGAGATGACTGATGGAGAACTTACCCTCCAAACTTTGTATAAAGGGAGACCGTGTACATGCCTGGTTGACTGGAATCCCTTACCATAAAACCACCTTCTTTATCCTAAAATCAAAGTTAGGAAAAATTTTTCAATCCAGTAACAAGTATCAATGCCATAGAGAAAATTCAGAAACTAATCTTACAATTTCATGATTATCTTCTGCCTAGAAAACATCTGCTTTGGAGAAACACAGCTTACCAACAGGGTGCACCTTCATGACTTTCCCCATCACATTACTGTGCTGTGAGATGAGTTCAAGAAAGGACCCTCACAATTCCCCACTATCATAAACCTTCACACACACCAGCATGAGATATTTCAGCAAGATATTGCTCAGGGCCCTTCGGAACCAATAGACAAGATTTTGCAATTCCTTTCAGTTCTGGACATGTGGGGAAACAGTTTCTGAAAAATGTATTTCTTAATAACTGGATTTCATTTCATACATTTTTTATATTTGCTATAAGCTTTGAGTCCTGACTCAATATCATCTTCTATCCACATAGCATTTTTCCTGTAAATATCTCCGTGTTCTTTATAAGAACATTTTTTTAAAATCCTTAATTCCCCTGGAAACTGATGTTAAATATCATTGCTCACAAAAGGAGAGACGGAAGCACAAGTAAATCAAGCAGAGAAAACCAAAAAGATAAAACTCAGAATGACTAAAAGATAAGTCCTCATCAGGTTTTAAGCCAAACAGCAAGAAAGAGAAACTAGGAATCTCCAATAACTCTCTCCACCAATAACCCCACCATCAGTCTCTAGGTCTGAAATTGCTTTAAGATGAGAGTGTGTTTAGTAGTGGAAAAACAAGATAGATTTTATTATGAAAACAATGAATTAAATAAAGCCCCACAAATAAATCTGATAAAAACAATTAAGTTAAAAAAAACAATTAGGTAGAAGCAATGATTCTAATAGCTCACCGATCAGTAAAAAGTATTAGTAGCTACCATATATTTGTTGAGAGCTTACTTTGTTTTAGTATGTTCTGATATGTGGATTTACTTAATCCTCAAAATAGTCCTATGAGACAGGTACTACCCTTAATCCTGCTTTACTTCACAGGTAGGGAAATGGGGCACAAAGAGGATGGAAAACTTGCCCTAGATCACACAGCTAGTAAGGAGCAGAGCCAAAATCTGGACCCTAGGCTTTCCAGCTACCCACTCCCCTACAGCTGCCTCACATTGTGGGGTCACCAGGGAGGCCTGTAAGGACCATGTAGGGGAGCAGGTGTGGTAACATAGCATTTGAATCAAGCAGTGACCTGCTTTTGCTCTCAACATAAACTACAGAAATCAGTGTTCGACATAACCTTGACTGGTGGTAATGAACAAGAGATAAAATGAGAAAGCATGGGTTTTAAAAATGGAGAACTAGGGTGCCTGGGTGGCTCAGTGGGTTAAAGCCTCTGCCTCTGCCTTCAGCTCAGGTCATGATCCCAGGGTCCTGGGATCGAGCCCCACATCAGGCTCTCTGCTCAGCGGGGAGCCTGCTTCCCCCTCTCTTTCTCTGCCTGCCTCGCTGCCTACTTGTGATTTCTGTCTGTCAAATAAATAAATAAAATCTTTTTTTAAAAAATGGAGAACTATTACCAAGTAGGATCATAAATGCAGAGAATTGTATGGGTCATCATCTAATCCAACCCCCTAATCTTGCAGATGGGCAAAAGAGACTAGAAAAGCCGCAACTAGATTCAAGTCTCCTTCCTCAGACCATTAAAGCTGCTTCTGTACTATATCTTATCCTTTCATTTATTTAAGTGTAAGAATTTAAGCACACTTATTATTTATTATTATTTGACACTTTTATCTCTAAAGGCAACTAAATAGTTATTAAAACTTTCATTTATAAAAGATACCATGTGGGGCGCCTGGATGGCTCAGTGGGTTAAAGCCTCTGCCTTCGGCTCACGTCATGATCCCAGGGTTTTGGGATCGAGCCCCGCATCGGGATCTCTACTCCATGGGGAGCCTGCTTCCTCCTCTCTCTCTGCCTGCTTCTCTGCCTACTTGTGATCTCTGTCAAATAAATAAATAAAATCTTTTAAAAAATAAATAAAAGGGGCGCCTGGGTGGCTCAGTGGGTTAAAGCCTCTGCTTTCAGCTCAGGTCATGATCCTAGGGTCCTGGGATCGAGCCCCACATCGGGCTCTCTGCTCCACGGAGAGCCTGCTTCCTCCTCTCTCTCCCTGCCTGCCTCTCTTGTCTACTTGTAATCTGTCTGTCAAATAAATAAATAAAATCTTAAAATAAATAAATAAATAAATAAAAGATACCACGTAATATTGATGTAAATTATTTTTAATATGTAACTTCAAACAAAAGGGAAAAACTTTTTTTTTAGTGGTTTTTTTTTTAATGTGACAGACAGAGATCACAAGTAGGCAGAGAGGCAGGCAGGAGAAGAAGAAGGGGAGAAGCAAGCTCCCTGCTGAGCAGAGAGCCCGACGAGGAGCTCCATCCCAGGACCCTGAGATCATGACCTGAGCCGAAGAGGCTTAACCCACTGAGCCACCCAGGCGCCCTGGGAAAAACATATTTAAGGACTAAAATCAAGGTAGCAAATAATCAATCAGTGAGAAAAGAAAGTAAAGAAAGTGTTACCCGTGCATTAGCTGTTACCTACAGCTAGGCAGATAGCTAGATAGGTAGGGGTTTGTTTCCCCCTCAAAAAAGATACTTTGGAGTCCCAAACCCCAGTACTTCAGAATGTGACCTTACTTGGAGACTTACAGAGGGAATCGAGTTGAAATGAGATCAGTAGGCTGGGCCCTAATGTAATGATGGAATCCTTACATGAAAGGGAAATCTGGACACAGAGATAGTGGTGCGAGGAGAGAAAACAAGGCAGGACGCCTAGGACAGATCCCTTCCTCACAGCCCTCCGAAGGAGCCCACTGTGCCGGCATCCTGACTTCAGACTCCCACCTAACTCCAGAACCATGTGATCGTACATCTCTGCTGCTTAAGCCACTCACTTTGTGGTAGCTTGTTTTGGTGGCCCCAGGAAACTAAGACTGTACTGATTCTCAATCTTACATGATTAAAAAGAACCATTTGTATCACAGTATTTTTGAGACTTTAGAACCAGGTAGGTGAAATCACCCCTCGGAGACCCGTTACAATTAATTTGTGCTGCAACCAAACTCACAAAACGGGCACAAACCCTTACCTCACTTCTGAGGAGCTGCTCTGCTTTGCTTCTGTTTGTGTTTCTGCAATACCACCTGGGCAGAAAAAGAAGTTCCTTTAAAGCTGCGGCTTTTTAAAATTATTTTTTATTCTTTTTAGGATTGACAAGGTAATACTGCTCATCAGTAACAAATAAAATTAACAGGAATAAGACATTACTCATAATGTCAATAATATAGGCAACCACCAGTAACATCTGGATATTTATACTTTCAGACTTTTTCCACCCACATTTTTATGATGATATGAACATAGGCCAGCATTCATATTTTTTTATGAAGGGGGGATCAAACTCTACCTGCTATATCATAGCCAGAATTTTTTTTTATGACAGTAGATGATGGACATCTTTACAAAGCTATCTAGTTCTGTGCATCATGGTATAGATATGTCATAATTTATTTAAGCTATTCTTCATTATTTAGTATAAAAATCATTTCCAATTTTGTAATAAGAGCAAGAACGAATTTTACTCCACACATTCTAACTTATGGGAAACATCACCCTACTTTCATTATTGTATATAATTCAAATTAAATCCTACCCCAAGCCCCCACCCCACCAATAGGCTGTAGGTTTCATCTCGAGTCATTCTGGAGGCTCCGCCATTTAATTTCACAAATGTGCCAGGTGTCAAAGAAACAGAGTGCAATAGAAGAGTAGGCTTCCTGGGTCTTCTAGACAACCCCCGGCGGTCACCTGAGCCTCTACTGTAGGGATGCCCCCATAGCCAAGTAGAAGCGCCTGCCACCCCTCCCCCGTCCCACCAGGTCCTGCCACCACACTGCACAACAACCCCGAGCCCCCGCAGATCAGTGCCCTTCTTAATCCTTGGGAAATCTTTCCCAAGGAAAGATGGAAACTGCCCTCTCCCACCGCATCCTCAGAAATACCCTGTCGTCTCCCTGTTTCCCCAGCCCAATCTTTTCATGAGATTATAAGTACGCCAAAGAACATGAACTCAGACTGTTTTCTTTGGCCTTCTTCTGTTTTAAACTTTTTGTTGTTTGTTCTGGTCTGTTTGTTTTAGATGCCCTTTAGTGAACAGAAAACCCTCCACCACAGTCATATTTCCTGAGGCTTCCAATGTTATGAAACCAGACTGGTCCCTCTGGACATCTGAATTTTCTACCACTGGTTCAGCCTTCTATAAAAGAACTGACACCAACTTTTAACCCAGCAAACACCCTGAGACAAGCAAACATAAAGGCCTTCTCTGATTGAGGAAGGGAAAAATACAATGACCAAAATACAATAATAAGATCTTTTTTTTTTTTGGTCTAGATTGTTCTAAGCACTCATGATAGCCAAATGTCAATCTCAGTACAACGACTGAGTTGTACTGAGTCTGAGGTGATTAACCAGAATTATGAGCATTAAGATCTCATTGCTGCGGACCCCAATTTAGGAACTGAGACCAAGTTTAACAGAAGTGCACTTGTAATCAACCCATGTCTGAATGAAGTGGAAAGACACAGTAAATGAGGAGAACAGAATGGATTCTGTCACTAAGCTTCTTCACGGATAACAAGAAACATTTGTCAGAAAGCCAAAAAAAGTCATAAAAATTAATTAAGGAAAGGCAACTGGAGCTCTTGGGGTATACTATAAACCAGCAGGACCTGAAAGATTAAGGAAAACCAATTCTCTTTATAAACGACAAAGACCCAATCCCGTATCTTCACAGCGAGCATAAGCAAGGGAGGTTTTAGTTTCACATTCAGGTGTAAGGAATCAGTCATGCTGCCTCAAGAGGAAATTAAATTGAAGATATTCAGAGAGAGAAAGAAGTTCTTTCCTCATCTAGTATATTCACGGTTTCTGGGAAGGGAAAAAGGAAATAAGAAAGAAAAGGAAAGGGCAGACGGGCTTTTTGAAATCCTGCCCAAAGCAGTCATTTTTATAAGCATTTGCAGACTCCCTGAAAGGGAATTTTCCCTCCCTAGGATGTAAACGCAGACCCTTAAGAGGATGTTGAAGGAAGGGACAGAGGAAGGAGTGATGAACAAAGAGATGAATCAATTCGTGGTGAGTATTTCCCAATGGTCCGTTGTGGCTTCTTTGTCTCTTTTGTGGTAATTCTCACCAGGCGAGAAGGGAAAGACAGGGGTGCGTCTGCTGAACTCACCCTGGCCGGAAGAAGGCTACTCACGGGCAGACATGAAGGAGCCCACGTGGTGAGCAGGAGTGTGGGCGTGGATGCCAGCCCCGAACGCCTCCCTTAGCCCGTCCCAAGAAGGTCTCTGTGAGAGGGAGGTGAGTTAGCTCCCCTTGATGGAGGAACTCACTCGACATCTGAAAAGAATGACCTGGGATTTGCAAGTAACTGGTCAGTCTCTTTTTAGATAGCAAAACCTGATGGGAATGAGGTTTTCAGATTGGTTAGTCATGTCAACACACTCCAGAAGAACAGGACTTCACAGCGGTGTCTGAATAGAGAAGAAACAGAGATTTGGGGATACTCAGTCTTTTCTGGGAAGTTCAGACGCTGGCCAAGCTTTCTTGGGGAGGATGTGTTGAGTATTTCACAAAGGGAAGGCAACCAGTATAAATGGAGGAAAACCAGAAACCAACCAACCAGCTATATATCTTGGCTGGTTCTCTAATTTGACCCTTTCCTCCTGAGCCACCCACTTAAAAGTCTTATCCTAGACTTTGCCCTGTACTAAGGGCCCTTTCATATCTTTCCATCAGGAACATGTCCTGACCAACATCACGATCCCAGCAGCTCCTCTGACCCTCTCTACCTCCAACTGTTATGTGGGTATGGAGGTCAGAAGTAGGTTCTGATAGCTGTGGGAGCCTGAGGCCCAGCAACCCTGAGTCCAGCCCTGTGGACAGTCTGCTGCCTGGGACTCCCAGGCCCAAACAAACAGCAGGAGAACTCTTGATCCAACAGCTGGCAAAAGGCTTTTTAACCCTGAGGACATTCGGGATGTGTTACAGCTTGGGCTGTAGCAAAGAACAAAAGAACAAGACAAACCTTGGCACAGGAAGACAGTGGGCGGGGAGGGGGATCTTTGATGGTCTACACTGAGAAGAGGCTTCATCCTTCTCATTGGGTGAGGCACAGCCCAAGCCATGAGGAATTCCTGACCCTGGGCAGAGAGCTGGGGGAGTCCCATGCCAGAAACCATACACAGCAAATTCACTGAGCCACACAGAGAAGGAGGAGAGTCCCTTACAAGAGAGGAAATTTCCAAACAAAGACAAATCCAAAAAACTCATGGCAATGAATCACAGCCTTCATAAAATCCTCATTTGTAATCCCACGAGGCAGGGGAGTTCTCACAGTTAGATAAGGATTATCTGGCTTCCAAGCTCAGCCCTCCCCAAATCATCAGTTAGGTTTCAGATCACTATAAAGTTGGGTCTAAGTTTTTGCTGTTTAGAACCTTCCCTAATTCCAAGGATTTTGCTATATTTTCCTAAATTTATTTAAGAAGAGAAACACTATTTATTTTACATATTTTTATACCCTTACCTGTTTCCGAAACAACACATCACTGAGTGCTATTAATCTTTTCCTTCTACATTTTAAGGCATACTCATATTACAGAAAGTGATACGGACAGAGGAGACAGTGATGTCTTTTTTCTTGATGACGGCAGTGGTGTTTTTAAATAAGTGAATGAAGTATCAGAATGACCACCCCAGAATGATCACAAAAGTCTCTTTGGTATATATGAGCCTCTTGTTAAAACCTGGCCAGCCTCTGCTAATGGGCATAAAAATAGTATGCCCATTGCCTTCTCTGGAAAGCAATCTGACAGCAGGAATTAGGAGTCATAACTAGCCATTAGCTCAGTTCATAAATTTTTAGAGATATAAAAAAAGAGGTTACTCTAGTCATTATTATATAGCAAAGGTGCTAAACACCACAGTGCTGTACAAATAAGGAAATGCCTTTATAAATTACTGCACATCTGTGTGCCATGTGCCTGCTTGTGCCCGCTAAGGCCTAGCACAGTGCCTCAAACAGGCTAAGGTCTCGGGAAGTATTTGATGAATTTATGACTGAATGAACTATAAGGCAGTTATGAAAATGCTTTTGAAGAATAGCTAATGGCATGAGGAAAAGTCACACAATATACTGTGAAGTAGAATAAAGTGGATACAACACATACACGGCATGACTCTATGCCTTAAAATAGTAAAAAAATTGAAATGAAATGCTAATGTTAAGAAGTCAACTCTAGGGTGCCTGGGTGGCTCAGTGGGTTAAAGCCTCTGCTTTCGGCTCAGGTCATGATCCCAGGGTCCTGGGATCGAGCCTGCATCGGGCTCCCTGCTCTGCGGAGAGCCTGCTTCCTCCTCTCTCTCCCTGTCTGCCTCTCTTGCCTACTTGTAATCTCTGTCTGTCAAATAAATAAATACAATCTTTAAAAAAAAAAAAAAGAAGTCAACTCTAGTTGATTTAGGAGTAATTGTTGTTATTAACATTTTTCATATTTTCAAACAATTTTAAAACAGCAATCATATATTGCTATTATAGCAAATAATAAAAATAAAAAAGAAATAAACTTGTTTTTTAAGATTTTGCTCTGAAGTAATCTCTACACCCAATGCAGGGCTCAAATTTACAAGACCAAGACCAAGGGTCACTAATATTCTACTGACTGATTCAGCCAGGTGCCCCACAAACATCATTTTTAAAAATTTTTTTATTATTATTTTTGTATTTTTAAAAAGATTTTCTTTATTTATTTGACAGAGAGCAAGAGCACAAGCAAGGAAAGTGGCAGAAGGAGAGGGGGAAACAGGCTCCCCATTGAGCAGGGAGCCTGATGTGGACTCAATCCCAGGACCCTGGGATCATGACACGAGCCAAAGGTGAATGCTTAACCAACTGAGCCATCCAGGAGCCCCACAAACATGTTTTTTTAAAGGCCACTCTTAGAAATTATATTCTGATTTCTTGAGTCAATGAACAATAATATGTATTTCAAAGTCAGCTGAGCTGTGATTTGTTTAAAATCAGTTCAATTGTATTTGCCCGTGTAACTCCATTCATACATAGTACCTTCAGGTAATGTGTACTGCAGAAACTAATTCTCACAATATTTTTACCACTCTAGTCAATGAGTTAATGAAAGATATCCATGACTTACATAATTAGGAAGATGAAAACATTTTTTGGTTCTCCACATTGATAAAATAACCATTTACTTACTCATATTGGTCTAAGTTGTTTGATTTCTTTCCTGTTACATAATTACTTGGGATATATCCTTCACTCCTGGAAAGAAGGAAAATACTTTAGTTAAACTGCAATTATTTTACTAAGAAAAAGTACTGCCTTTATGAAAAGATTAAAGATAAAGATTATTGCCTAAAGTTTTAAGAAAAACTAGTCAACCCCCAATAAGTCAATATATCTATAACATTTGATGCTTTACAAAGTACTTCCTCATTTGACCTTCCCTAAAATTCTGAGGTAGGCAGGTACAATGTTATGTCCCCACTTCCTGGTGGGGAAACCAAGGCTTACAAAAAGATTAAAGGACTTTCTCCAGGTCTCAAAACTAGCCAGGAACAGGGCTAGAACTTAAAATCTGAACTTGTGACTAGGTTCAGAGACCTTCCTAATATTCCATGATGCTTCTCTTGAATTCATAATTTCTTGGGATGTTTGAAAGAAATCACTATTTCAAAAAAGTTCAAGTGTCAGATAGAAGTACCCATCTTGACAATTCTCTAACAGTCCTTGTAAAACAGTTTCACAGAAGGTAGCCCCTCACTTCTACATCAGCATCATCTAGGACACTTGTTAAAAAGGTGAATTCTTGGGTCATTCCCCCAAGAGAACTGAATGAAAAGGCCTATGTGAGACCAAGGAAACTTCAGTTTTACCAGGAATGACACTTACACTCTGAATTACAGCTGAAGAAGCCGTCATACTTGAAACTGGCTAGAGAAAATCTCAAATGCTCACAAACAATGAAACTATGTCAAATGAGGGCTCTCTTCATCTGATTTGGAAATCATTTCAGAACGCATACATACATCAAAACATCATGGTGTACACCTTAAATATATGTAATTTTTATTTGTCAATCATACTTCAATAAAACTTAAAATTTTTTAAAAAATAAAAAAGGAATCAATCTTAATAGGAGTCAAGATTTTCAGTGTAAGATAAAAGATGTAACATGTACAAAATTTTAAAAACCGAGTAAAATCCTTAAAATCTTAAATTTGAATTTGAACTATTAGTAGGAACTCATAATACACACACACATACATGCACACACATATGTATGTGTAGCTATAGAATCCTAGCACTCCGATTGTTGTCCAAACACTATCTCACTAAAAGGAGCCAGCACTCCTTGGAAAAATGGTGCATGGAAGGACTGGCCAGGAAAAATACCACATGAACCTGAGCTGTCTTATTTTACCCAGAAAGCAAGGAAGCTAAGAAAGATTAAAGAGGTCCCAACCCAAACCAGCTACCACTGACCTACAATGGGTCAATTCAATAGAAAAGAATAATGACCACAATGGTTGCAATATGCATCCATAGTAACTCTTCAAACAATTATTGGTTACCATTGTTTATCACTAGAGGAAGCTCAGTCATCAACCCATCATGCTGAAAATCGGTAAAAGGAAAAAAATCAAACATTTCTCTTGCCTTTGATGCACAAACTAAATGAACTGGTTGATGGGGCAGTTCTTCTCTAGAGGATTAATAAATGCAGACAGAATGACAGAGCTAGACAATCACCATTTTATAATCCCTAATGAAATCATGGAGCTAAACAGTAATCACTAATGAGTGCCAAAATCATTAGATGGAACCCTTATGAAGGACTTGATCGTCACCTGGACCACTGAGTGATCTTAACGTTATTAGAAGTGAGTCAACCAGATATTAGCTTCTAACATGATCAGGCCTCTAGACTACAATTTACAGGAAATATAGGGTACAGAGACATATTAAATGATACCATGGGAAAGCAATTAGCTCAATCTAGATTATGGCTCATTTCATAGGGTAAATGACTTGGTTTCATCAATAAATCAAACATTTTTTTAAAAAAGGAGGAGGAGGATGGGGACTGTTGTAGAACAAGAGACCTACCAGCCAAGCCAAAATGCAGTATGTGGACCTGATTTTAATATTAATTAAACTGCATAAATGCATCTTAGAGCTAATCATGGGGGAATGGAATTATGTAATCAATACCATCCTTAGACCTTGACGAGAGGGGCCCTTGCCATGACCTCACACTTTCAAGAGCATGCTAAAGTCCGTGTTCCCTCAGCCCTCTTCTAGACTATCATCTGGGTAACTAGGAACCCAAAATTCTGTCCCTTGCTGAGGCCAACACAGACCTTTCCACCTTATATTCTCAAAAGCAAATTATGCTAGTTATGGGTAACTCCTTCTAGCCCAAGTCCAATGGATGACCAAGTTGTGGACTGGCTTCTGCAAATGATATGGACAGAGCTTGGATGTATGGCTGGGAAATCCACATGGGTCATGTGGGATGGAGCTGGGGTAGAAGGGAATAGGGAAGGAGAGGACCCTAGAGAGCCAGCCCTCCATGCACTGTCCTATTCTGGCATGGGATTCTAACTCAAACCTTTCCTCCTTGTCATTTTGAAGGTACATTTGTTAAGCTGGAGGATAAATGTTATTTTATTTACCAGTTTGCTAGCTTGACTTAGGGTTTCAAAATATTTAGACAAATGATATGTGGGCTTTCATTTATAATCTTCCTCCAGTCCTGAAAATGTTAGCAGAAAGTCTACAGATGGTATTTTTTTAAATTATTAAAATTAATTAATTAAAATAATTTTTTAAAATTATTATTAAGTATGATAATGACATAGCAGTTGTTTAAAAAATCTTCAGTAGTTAGACTCAGGGATAAAATGACATAATGATTTGAATTAACTTTTAAATACTCTAAAACAACAACAACAACAACAATAATTGGGAGGATTGGTAAATCAGTCCAGAAGTGAAGTGAGGAATAGAGAATTGGAATTGGGAGATGGGGCAAGGAGGTGAGAAAGCAGATTTGGAGGGAGAGTATGTTCTGCCCAGGACAAAAAGTCCTCCTCTTTTTATCCACAGGAACTCAGAATATAAACAGGATTATATTTCAGAGGTAAACACAGGATATAGTTTCTTTAATGAAGCCTAAAAGATACTCATCCCCTACATTTATCCATATTTACTCATCACTTATCGAATAATAAAATTGAAAGGACTCTTCCTTTAAATCCAAAATTATCTTGTATAGATAATGCTCATTTTAAAATTTCTTTTTTTTTTTTAGATTTTATTTATTTATTTGAGAAAAAGCATGTGCACTTAAGTGGTGGATGGTGGGGAGAACAGAGGGAGAGGGAGGGCAAAGAATCTCAGATTCCATACTGAGTGCAGATCCTGACATGGGGCTTGATCCCACACCCCTGAGATCATGACTTGACCCAAAACCAAGAGTCAGATGCTTAAGAAACTGAGCCACCCAGGTGCCCCATTTTAAAAATTCTTGCATTTATATGCATATATGTATTTTATACACATATTTTGTACATATATACTCATACATGTATGTGTGGACACGCAAACACACACACATTTTCTCTCTTTCTCTCTTAGAAAAATGTAAGATTACTTACCTCATGGGAAAAAAACCTAAAATGTCTTTCTCCCAAGATCAAAATAATCTAATTAAACATACAATGAATGAGAAAGAGACCAACGTAATACATTCTAATTTCTGGAAAGAAGTGGTTGATCCATTTACATTTATTGAGTCATTACAAAGAACACATTGTTACTGCAAAGTAATGATGTGTATTTGACTTACTGTTGACTGAGCTAGTCTCATTACGTGATCATTACAGACGGTCCTTGTCTCACTCGGCACTTAATTCCCACCCACACAGAGGGAACACTTACCCATATTTATCTCTTGCTTTCCACCAATGAACATCATTCTTTTCTAATATAATGTATTCTTGGCCTCTCTCTAATCTGAGATCATGCGCCTCTGTTGCTTGGAAATCATACATGGCTACAACGATTTCTTCACTATTGTCTTCTTCTTCAGGTGGAATTGGTGGAGGGGGTCTTCGCTGAGAAAAGGAGACAACACATGAAAATGTAGTCATTCTGTTTGAAACTAGATGTGAAGTGAAACACTAAATGACTCACACAGCAACAGAGAATAAAGCAGAAACCTCAAGTCTACATAGGAAAATCTGGGGAACCCTCCCGTGACTTTGATGACATTGGTGCTACTGGACGTCTCATGAGTTTCAGAATATAGGACATGAGCAAAAACCCTCTTTAAACATCAGAAAGCCTTTGCTCCTTGTCAGGGCTACCCTCCCAGGGACAGTTACAGATAATATGTGAGTAGAAACCAAAAGACTAAAGGTGGACCTACCATTCTAATGGCCTGCAAAACACGCAGTAGGGAGTGAGTCTTCTATGAAGTCTCCTGTCCATCAGAGCAATGTGCACCTCTTTGTGCCTTCCATGTGCAAGGCATGCACTTAGTGCCTAACACACTTTTTCTCATTTATTCTTAATACTGAGTCCATGAAATGGAGTATATAATTCCCATTTTACAAGAAACAATGGTTTAAGTAATCCACCCAAAGTCACTCATACCAGATTCACATTGGATCAGGTATTATGTGGATCCCAAATACAAGTGTTTCCAACCATACCCCACTCTTCAAAGGCATATCATTAAACCACTGAGTCATTGATATATCATTAAATCAATAATGATTTATCATTAAATCATTAAGTCACTTTTTCATCATGATACTGTGGTCTTAAGACTGAAATATTCCTTTAATGTTCCTTTAAAGTTCCACACCTTTTCTACAATTCTTGAGGCCAAAATATAAGCAAAATGCCAGATGAGGAGAGGGCCCCAGTGATAATCTGATATAATTAAATTAATATTATTTGATACCAAAAAAAAATACTCAGCATACCTTCTTCTGATATGAAAAGTGGGGCAGAATCATGTGAATAAATATAAACTTAGGAGAAGTGAGTTGGGGGAAATCAAAGTTGGGGGAAATCTCCAGACAAACCATGAGAGACTGTGGACTCTGAGAAACAAACTGAGGGTTTTGGAGGCGGAGGGTGAGCCTGGTGGTGGGTATTAAGGAGGGCATGTATTACATGGAGCACTGGCTGGGGTGCATAAACAATGAATTTTGGAACACATGCACACAAAAAATTTTTAATTAATTTTTTTAAAAGAAACTGTAAATGTTTCCAAAAGGTAAAGACCGCCTACCTTCTTTGTTTCTGGTGCTGGAGGTAGCGGTTTTTTTATACCTGAAAATGACAACAACAAAAATAGGTCAAAATAGCATCTACCAATGACTGAGAGCTTTAATGAGAAGTGAAAACGAACGCATGGACGGGAAATCCACTTGGACTCTCACTCTGGGGCATGTTGCTTGTAACACTGTTGCGGAGAACAATTTAAAGTGCTTTCGAAGTTGGTTTGTTTTCTGCCTTCCAAAACAGACTATAAATGCCAGAGGGATAGGGGCTCTATCTCGTTCTTGGTAAACAAGTGAGACTAGGACAAACTAAAAAGCTTCCTGTGGGCAAATGAAACCATCAACAAAATGAAAAGGCAGCCCACAGAAAGGAGAAAATACTTGCAAATCACATATCTGATAAGGGGTTAATATCCAAAATATATAAGGAACTCGTAGAACTCAACAGCCAAAAACTCAAAGAACTCTATTAAAAATGTTGCAAAGGACCTGAACAGACATGTTTCCAAAGAAGACATTCAGATGACCAATGGGTACATTAAGAGGGGCTCAATATCACTCATCATTAGAGAAATGCACATCAAAACCACAGTGAGATATCACATCATACCTGTCAAAATGACTATTATCAAAAACACAAGAGGTAACAAATGCTGGGAGGGTGTGGAGAAAAGGGAATCCTCGTGTACTGTTGCTGAGAATGCAACCACTATGGAACACAGTATGGAGGCTCCTCAAGGAATTAGAAATAGAGGGACACCTGGGTGGTTCAGTGGGTTAAGCCTCTGCCTTCGACTCGGGTTATGATCCCAGGGTCCCGGGATGGAGCCCTGCATAGGGCTCTCTGCTCAGCGGGGAGCCTGCTTCCCCCTCTCTTTCTCTGCCTGTCTCTCTGCCTACTTGTGATCTCTCTCTGTCAAATAAATACATAAAATCTTAAAAAAAAATAAAAAGAAAAAAGAAATTAGAACTAGAACTACCACATGACTCAGCAATCCCACTTCCAGGTATAGACACAAAGGGCAGGAAAGCAGTACTTTGAAGACATTATCTGCACTTCTGCATTCATAGAAGTATTATTCATAGTAGCCAAGGTATGAAAACAATCTAAACGTCCATCAACAGATGAATGGATAAAGAACACATAGTGTGTATATATAATGTACTGTATAATACTTATATAATATACATTATATTATGTGTATATATATGATATATATAAATAATATTATGTATATATATAATATATATAAATAAAATGGAATATTATCCCGTCTTTAAAAAGAAGGAAATCCTCCCACACACAACAACATGGATGAATCTGGAGGGTGTTGTACTAAGTGAAATAAGCCAGACAGAAAAAAAAGACAAATACCACAGGGGATCAGTTACATGTGGAATTTAAAACAAAAAGAAAATTCAAACTCATAGTAACAGAGAGTAAAAAGAAAGTGGTTGCCAGGAGATGGGGGTTGGGAGGAGGGAGATAGAGCTGTTGGGAGAGGGCATAGATTTTCACGTATAAGATGAGTACAGTCTGAGGGTCTAATGTCTAACATGGTGATGGTAGTTGGTAGCACAGTGATGTATAACTGAAATGTACTGAGAGTAGAACGTAAATATTCTCAAACATACACACCGAAAGGTTAACATGTGAAGTTATGGATGTCTTAACTCCATGGGAAGAATCCTTTCACAATGCATACATATACCAAATCATCACACTGCACACTTGAAAATATCTTACGGGCGCCTGGGTGGCTCAGTGGGTTAAAGCCTCTGCCTTCGGCTCAGGTCATGATCCCAGGGTCCTGGGATCGAGCCCCGCATCAGGCTCTCTGCTCAGCAGGGAGCCTGCTTCCCTCCCACCCCCACCTGCCTGCCTCTCTGTCTACTTCTGATCTCTATCTGTCAAATAAATAAATAAAATCTTTAAAAAAAAAAAAAAGAAAATATCTTACAGTTTTAATTGCCAACTCTATCTCGGTAAAGCTGAAAGGAAACAAGCTGTTGATGGTGCCACATTAAGCTCAGGCTTTTAATAGAGTCATTTTGAGCAGGCTTCCATACTGTGATAAAAGCTCTTGAAAACAGAACTTTTGATTCCATGAGATGGCCCCACTGCTAAATAAACATAATTATTTATACAAAATACACCCACCCTACATTCACACAGCGTGAGAAGGTGTAAAGGTCATAGTTAACCAACATCAAAATCAAAACCAAGTCACTTTCACATTATACCAACAGTACGTATATCCTGCACATAATATCATTATAAAATAAAATAAAATACTTACTACTCTCAAAAAGGTTATATTTTTCGCATCCAGGTGCTAACTTTTCAGTTTGTCGGCAACACTGATAACTTCCGTCTGCCCAAAATTTAGGATGATATTTAATCATGATATTATTGTTGTTCTTTATTTCTGTAATTCAGAGACACATTAAATGACTAGTGAGATAAAATGGATGACAGAACGTTTTGTAGGTAACACTTCGATCATTCTTTATTTCTCAGATGCTACGTTTATTATGAAAACACTTTCATAAACTCATACAGCCCAGCATTCAGAAAATCTATATGGTTCTTTTTCACCTTCTTATTTTGATGAAGCACCCTTGTTAGCAGAAGTGGCCTCTGCTGTACCATGATGGATAAGCACACAAGTCAGCTCACCCCATTCTGTTCTGCAGGAGAAGGGATGAGGACCCAGCAGTACAAATCTCTCATGGAAACACTTTACGCACAAGTTGTCAATCCACACTAAACATCGACTACACGGACCATGTCTTAGAAAATAAAATCCTGTTATCAAAAAAGCCCAGTGCGCTCTCAACTTTAAATGTATTAGTCATTACTTGAAATCATGCATTCTTTAGAAACTATGTGTATACCACTAGAAGGAATCAGGTTATAAAAAAGAAAGCTGTCTTCATCATGTATCCCAGTAGCCGACTGTCCTCAGAAAAACACTTATTGTAGATTAAAAGATTCTAAATGCAAGATACATTAGCCGAATTTCTCTTCCAATGATAACAATGTTATATCCTAAAATTATGTACAGTTAATATTTCATTATGAGCTTTACCTTCTTTTAACTTCTTCACCCACCGGTCCCTGCTTTGTGCACTAGGTGCAAAAATGTAAAGTGTGTTAGCATCATGAACAACCTAAAATAAAACAAAAGACAGAATAGATGAGAAATACTTAGACACAGCATTTCTGACTAGCACAGAGCCCTTGATACCAGAGCTATCAATAAATGATTCTGAAATGATTGAATAAAAGTCAATTACTTTGGATTCAAAGAACCTACAAAATATCTATTTCTTGAGAGGGGAGGAGCAAGATGGCGGAGAAGTAGCAGCTGAGACGACTCAGGTAGCAGGAGATCAGCTAGAGAGCTCATCAAACCATTGCGAACACCTACAAATCCAACGAGAGAACGAAGAGAGGAAGAACAGCAATTCTGGAAACAGGAAATTGACCACTTTCTGAAAGGTAGGACCGGCGGAGAAGTGAATCGAAAGCGACGGGAGGATAGACCGCGGGGGAGGGGCCGGCTCCCGGCAAGCGGCGGAGCAACGGAGCACTAAATCGGGACTTTTAAAAGTCTGCTCCACGGAGGGACATCGCTCCAGAGGCTAAACCGGGGTGAAGCCCACACGGGGTCAGCGTGGCCCCAGATCCCACAGGGTCACAGAAGGATCGGGGGTGTCTGAGTGTCGCAGAGCTAGCAGGTATCGGAGCGGGAAGCCAGCCACAGAGACAGAGCCGGGGAGTGAGCTCTCAGCTCGGGGTAACCTTGAACCAGTCGCAGGCTGGGTGAGCTCGGAGCGCGGCCAGAGGCCAGGGAGACGTGAGTGGGCCGGGGCTTTTCTCTGAGGAGTGGAGCCCCGAATCTCAGCTCTTCCGGGCCGGAGACTAGGAGGCCGCCATTTTCATTCCCGTCCTCCGGACTCTACGGAAAGCGCTCAGGGAACAAAAGCTCCCGAAAGCGAAACCGAGCGGATTACTCAGCCCAGCCCCTGGTAAGCGCGGTGCAGCTCTGCCTCGGGCAAAGACACTTGAGAATCACTACAACAGGCCCCTCCCCCAGAAGATCAAAAGAAATCCAGCCAAGACCAAGTTCACTTAACAAGGAGAGCAGCGGAACTCCAGAGGAGGAGAAAGCAA
>PISX010015497.1:0-49206 GCA_004024625.1 Mellivora capensis
CATTATTCAATTCTAATCAAGCTCTTATCATGCTTTCTACTAGGGTGCTGGGATGCTCATTCAGGGTCCTCCTAAGGAAATGGAGCAGAGGACAGATACAACTTGACACGTTGCCAGGAGGAGAACAGTTTGGGGGCAGTGAGTGATGGCAGAGAGAGGAGACCCAGGGGGCCGATTCAGGTCCCCAACTGCCTGAGACGAGCCTGGCAAGAAGCCTGGGGTCCCCCGTGGAAAACAGGAGAAGGTGCCCAAAGCGAATCACTCCAACCTCACTCAGGAGGACTCCCTCGAGGAAGAGTTCAGACGAAGACGCTTCAAGACAGGACGGCGGGAGGGACTTCCAGAGGGGGAGGCTGACATGCTTTTGAGAGGTCTGAGAAGCCTGCATCCTTAGCCTACTTTCTGAACGAACACCACGCTGCAAAACCAGGCCAGTCCACGTGATTGAAACAGAAGACATGCTTCCGCAGAAGGCGAGGCCAGTTTCTATAAAGATGGGTCACGAGGTAAGCTTTCTCATTGCTTCCCCAAAGCTGGATTTCATCAGAGTTGAGTTACCCCACTGCTGCTTTCCACACACATAGCTGGGAGCTGACACACTGCTTCCGTGGCCATAATTCTGCATTATAATAGAGTAACTGTCAGAACCCCTAGACATCAGTTCTGACTCCTCTTTCCTTACTGGTGTTAGAAAATACTTTAGATGTGTTTCAAAATAAATGCCCTAGTGGGGCACCTGGGTGGCTCAGCGGGTTAAGCCTCTGCCTTTGGCTCAGGTCGTGATCTCAGGGTCCTGGGATCAAGCCCTGCATTGGGCTCTCTGATCAGTGGGGAGACTGCTTCCCCTCCCCACCCACCTCTGCCTACCTCTCTGCCTACTTGCGATCTCTCTCTTTGTCAAATAAATAAATAAAATCTTTTAAAAAAATGCCCTAGTATTTTATCTTGGAAGGCTTAACATAGTCTGGAATTCCTCAAGCAACCTGAGCCCCCATATACCCCACTTGGTTTGTTTAGTTGAACATGCAAACCTGGAGTTACAATGATCCACAGCTGTAATTCTCAAGCCAGGAGAGGATAAAAGAGAGAAAGTGAGCCACAAATAAGGAATCAGAGTTTCAAATCTCACAAGCCATGGGCATAGTTATTAATTAGACCTACTATTTCTCAAACACTTACTCTGGGCCAGGCCTCATTTGGCTCTCCCAATGCAGCATGAAGTAGTGTTTGTTTCCTTTTTTGTTTGTTTGTTTTTTTTTAAAAAGATTTATTTATTTATTTTGAAAGAGAGAAAGAGAGACACAACATTGGGGGTAGGGGTAAGGGCAGAGGGAGAGACTCTCAAGCAGACTCCCCGCTGAGCGAGAAGCCTGTCACGGTGCCACAGGACTCGATCCCACAACCCATGAGATCATGACCTGAGATGGAGCCAAGAGTTGGACTTTTAACCAACTGAGCTTCCCAGGCACCTCATTTTCCCAGTTTTACAATTAAGGAAATTAGATAAAGTAACTTGCCCCAAATTACCCAGTTTGAAGGGAAAAAGCCAGGACTCACACCTGGGTCTGATTTTGTACCCCAGTCTTCAGATGCTGAGTTGGGAAAAAATTGATTTTTATGAACAAGAATAAAAATATAACTCATGAAAACACCCTTTCTCCAAAGGGATAGAGTCGAGACATTTCTTTTTTTATAGATTTTATTTATTTATCTGAACGAGTGAGAGAAAACAGGAGCAGCGGGGAGGGGCAGAAGGAGAGGGGAAGCAGGCTTCCCGCTGAGCAGGGAGCCCTATGCAGGGCTCAATCCTAGGACGCTGAGATCGCGACCCAAGCTGAAGGCAGACGCTTAGCCGACTAAGCCCCCCGGGTGCCCCAGTGGAGCCATTTCTAATAATTTGTCAAAACTGCTCCAGGTTCTTGGCTTCATGAGCAGAGATGTTAGTTACCCTTTCTCCTCCTTGATGATTCCTCTACAAAATGAGGCTACCCAGCCACCACCTCCCTCAGGGCTCCCCAAACTACGGCCAATTCGGTCTACAGACTCCTGCTAATTACCCAGAGTTAGAGGCGGTGGTGGGGCCCGCTGGCCACAGAAATATCTTTCTTCCATGAGGAATATTGCTTTCTGGGGCTGAAGACTCTTCTTGGCGACCCAGAGCTGAGGACATAGTAATGTCCCCGAGCGGAGAGACTTTTCCTTCCTTTCTTGACTCTAAGGATGTTTGATTGCGTCCCACGGTGCTGAAAGGAGAACACGCTGGGTAGATCCGTCGTCAATTTTGACTCTCCCTGACTGTCAGGCTGTGGGATGATTGATCCGCCTCTCTTTATTACGAGACTTCCTCTTTCACACACACGGATGCCCACTGAACCCTTCGGAGGCCACTTGTCAAGTAAAATGAGGCTCTTGAAAACAACTGAATGACCAACCTCCTTTCTCAAATTTTAATCGATTCTTTCATTTTGCCCTTGCTCTTGGTGGGGGACTTAGCATTTTCAATGCACACCTTTTTTCCATCCTGCCCTCTTACCTGCTCTTGGGGCCTTTCACCTTCTCCTCGCGAAGCAGGATTGATATTCTCTTATTGTTTGTCATTTGGATGTTACCTTGGGCAAGCAGGAAGGGTTTTTTTTTGGGGGGGGGGGGTTGTTGTTGTTGTTTTAAATAACATCAGGAGCTCTGCTGCCCAAAGAAATCAACAACCAGGAGAAGCAAGAAGTGGATTACTACCGAAATCCTTTTTGTTCTAAATTGTAATCAACTATATTGGATGCGAGGGTTGTCCATTTTAAAAATTTAATAATGGGTTTTGGCCCTCTTGGTTCTATAAAAAGGGCATTTATAAATATTAATATGGAATACCACGGAAAGAACAATACATAACAATAATGAGAATCACAAAATCCCATCACATTTGACACTGTCATATCACCAGCTTAAAGATTAGCAGGTTAACCTTAGAGTTAAAAATATTCCTTCGTGATTAAAAAAAAAAAATCTCTGCATTAAAAAAAAGCTCCTTGCTGCATTATATATTCCTTTTGCCTTCCTTATTTTTCTTCAGGTTATAGGATCACTGCTTCGATTAACATTTTTGGGGAGAGTGGGCTTAGGGGAAGGTGGTGGGTTGGGTTATCTGCCTTCTTTCTTGCCCACGTCACGCTCAGCTTGGCTTTTGTATAATTCTAACCCCTGACACTGCTTGAGTCAAAGGCCTGGTGACTAATACCCCCATTTTAGCATTTTTTTTTTTATCCACCCGAAGCACCATTTTAAATGATAAAGTTACCCAAGGTGTCAGTTTTCACCAGTATTTCTAAATACATCTAGTAAAAATGCAGCAATTTCATAGAAAATCCAAGCTATTGACATCTAATCACGGCTTAAGCGGCGGCTTTATTCAAATCTGGATCACCAATATGGCTTAAGATGTAAATGAAGTGCAGAGAGAAATAAAGCAAGAAAATCTGTGATGGCCTTTCTCTCTGCTGTTTGATGCCCAGCCCTTATCAGTCAATTAATGCCGCTCAACTTCAGCGGCAGCTTCCGCGGAACGGCCCCAAGAGCGGCTGTCCTCCTCCAGCCCGAGCCAAACAAAACACACTTTCAGTAGCCTTAATAGGAAACGGGGAAAAAAAAAAAAGGTCAAAATAGACAGGCTTTGCCAAATAAATCCCAAAGATCCATTCTAATTTCCACCCATGGATCTCTTAAGTCGTCCTGGATGCCCTTTATGATATGTTGATCCACACTTAGTTTCATTAAAACTTTGTGACTTGGTATTTTTCAACCTGATAGCTTCACTGAACTAGTTCTCAGAGTGTTTGCTAAGCCGCTATGCATAAAACTACTTTGCTTCATGGTGGCTTCTAATATCACCTAAATGCAGGCAGCGGCCGTTCTGGAAATGAACCTGATCTACATGCATTCCATCTGAGCTTGGGAATTACTTTGCTTTTGCTTTTCCTGGATGTCTTAGGAGGGAGAGGTGCTGGCCTCGGCAGCCCCCACCCTAAACTCTCCTGAAACCGAATGCTAAATTATCTCCTACCCCGTATTTGTTCTGGAAGCAATCTACACAGACCACGACTTTTATCTGCTAAGGTTTCCAACTGGGATTAACAGATGCTAAAACATTTGGGGAGGAGGGAGAGAAGGAGGGGCCCGCAGAGGAGAGAAAAGAATTAAAATGAAGGTCTCTTCCAACAATGGCACAGCAAAGGCGGGGGAGATCCGGGACTCAGCTTAAGAAGCAAGAGGTTTCTCTGAGGGGTGCACCATGAACCTGGCTTCACAGACATGAATTTTAAAACGGTGAAAGGAAAAAAAAAAAAAAAAAGCCGCTCTGGGGTCCCCTGAACTTGAACTCGGGGCTGGCTGGGGTCTGTCCTGATTAGTGCCACCTCGGCTTCCCTCTGCACCCCGACATCTGACAGAGGCCTTTAGTTCTTTATCAGTGGCCGTGGGCCATCTACATCACTGTAGCCGACAGAACCCTTGGCAAAGGGTCTCAAAAGAGGTGGAGATCATTTTTCTACGGGGAAAGAAAGAGATTAAACGTAAAATAAATAAATCAGCCAAGCAGGTAACAGACTCCTAGCTCCAGGTGAACATGTTCTTGTCCTGTATTGAGGTAACACAGTGTCCCCCAAAATTCCACCCAGCACGACAGGAGGACGGTCTTGCTCGTCGGCATCCCCTTGCTGGGATTAAGGGTGAGAAACCAGTCCTCCCTCAAGCCGACCTGGCCTTCTTCCGCCGGCTCTGTCTCAGGCTAGGAAAGGAATGGGTCAAGAGCCAACACCAGGCCTGCATTAACATTGATGGATTGTCAGGCTTTGCGATCCAATCCACCTGGACAGACCTGACTCATGGGGGCGGCCAGCTTCTCCAAGAGATGACAGGAGCACCCTCTGCAAGGACAGATTAAATGAGATACTTTGTGGGACGCGCCTAGCCTGGTCGCTGGCACGTGCTTGGTGCCTCGTAACCAACAGTTTCTGTCACAAACGTTTTTATTGTCCCAGGAAGACTCTGCAAGTACTGAGAGCTGGCCTGAGAGTGACTGTCCACGGGGACTCCTGAGGAAAGCACACATGCCCCAAGGCATAAACCTCCACTTGGCTAAGGGTTGTAAAAGCCTCTCCCTGGAACCACACAGCTCCCGTGTCTCTCCACCCCACCCCCCTGCTTGGGAGCCAGGGAGATTTAATTCCACACCCTGCCCCCTCCCCGGATGGTATGTGGGAGAAGGTGAGAACCACCACCAGGCGGGCTTGAGTGCCCAGGAGTCCTGGGACAAAGTCAACAGGCTCATAGGGGAACTCTCAGAACACAGCACAGTGGGCTCCGCTAGGGGGCCTGTGGCCCTGCCTGCCTTCTCCCCTAGGCTCTCCCCAGGGCATCTTCCAAGATGGCCACAGGTGCTCTGCTCCCAAGACCCCACTCAACCAACGGTTACTGACAATGCTCCGTTCTGCTTTGTCAAGAATCTGTAAGCTCTGGGAACCTGGTTCAGAAGCGCGAGACTGATGGGTGTAAAGAGCAGAGGGGTGGAGGAGGAATCAGCCATTCGGTAGGTTTCCTATAATCCCGAAGAATGCAGTTTGGAGCTGTGGCTTCAGGCTTCCAGAGAAGTGTGCGGATCATGTTTACTGACACATGAGAAATGAGCTAGCCCCCTCCTTTGGGTGGCATCAAAAATTCTCTGAAGACAAGGGGTGCGGGTACAGGCCTCCTTCAAAGAGGAGTAGGTGGAAAGTGCATTGGGTGGAGGGGTCAGGAATCCCTGTCCTTGCTCTGCCACAGAATCACTGACTTCACCTCTCTGAACCCTAGTGTCCACATCTTGAAAATGAGGGATTATCTCTGAAGGGTAAGATGACACAAAGAGCTTCCACTCCCCACTTGGAATACCTCGACTCGTTAAAAAAAAAAAATTCTTTTTAACAGCATATGTGTATTACTTTTATAATAGTGTATTTATGAAATTTTTTAGTCATCTCTATACCCCACGTGAGCCTCGAACTCACGACCCTGAGATCAAGAGTCACATGCTCTTCCGACTGAGCCTGCCAGGTGCCCCTTGTGATACAATCTTTGAAAATGAAACTGAAGGGTTAGGACTAGAGGTTCTGGGAGACCCAGATTTAATGGTGCGCGTGGATTGCTGAAGTGGCCAAGTCAAGACACAGTTTGGGACGGCCGAGAAAGCCGTCTCTGAGCTCTTGCCAAGCTCAGACAAGACAGGGTCTGGAATATTAGCACCAATGCAATCAGATGAAACTGGGCCTATAACACCCAGGTCCTAGTGAGACCTGCTGCTCACAAACTGGACAATGGTTTGACCAATGTAGCCCCTCCCTTCAGGCTGCTGGTCCTTTCAAACACGCCCTGGCACCATGAAATGGGATTTTGGAGGGACGGGGAACAATAGGGCAGCAGCGGCCCGGCAGTCTCTCTCGGCTTGGAGAATGGTCCCTGTTGCTGAGGCTGGGTTTCTCGGATGATCATTCAAGGTGAGGGTTGATTTGTGCTTCGCAAAGACTCGCTGCTTCCCTGCTGCAGCTTCAGTCTTTACTCAGAGGCCGTGGGTCTAATACCCTGTGACGAGCCTTGTCTGGCCCAGGGTAATCTTCCTGGGTACCCCTGCCCTTTTTCCCCATTTCCTGCCCAGCCCTTGGACTAATAAGGTCTCCTGGGGGTCTAGACCAATCATTCTGCATATCAAACCTTGCCAAATAACAGAAGTACCTAGTGAGTTAATAACGTAGATTCCTGAGTCCCATCCCGGAAGGTTCTGGTTCAGTGGGTCAGAGTGGGACCCAGACATCTGCATTTATTACGAAGCACTCCAGGTTATGTCTGATACCACCAGGCCAGGATGGTGATATCCACTGTGACCCATTACTGGAAGGTTTACTTTAGGGCTTCCCAGGTGCAGCGGTCTGGGCCGGAAAACACAGTCACCCATGGACAAGCCATCTGGACAGGGGAATCTAAAGACTGATACACACAGGTGGGTACCAGTGATGGGAACTCCACACCACCCACGGATGTTCTGACCCTCCTGAACACCTCTCTTCCACCCCTCCACAGTGCATCACTCCGCCACCCCCCCCCCCCCCCGCCTTTCCCCTCTGCCCAACAGCAAGTTAAGGCACAGATGGAGCAAACCTCTGAAAGCAAGCTCGGCGTGAGGCGCCCTTGGCTTGGGAGAATTCAGTCCAATTTGCCATCAGTGTCTAGGCTGGCTTTTGATTATGTTGATGATAAAGACTGTAAACAAAACAGCCTTTCTCTACTAATTAGTTCCCTTCGAAGAACTCTAAATATCTTTAATTACGCAGTTTGAAAAGCAGCAGTTACCCAATCGGGCTGATGGGCCTCTGTGCTCCTCTCTCTGCCCACCTGAACAAAATATTTTCTTGTTTTCTCTGCTTCACACACCTAGGATGGGCTGGCAGTAAATCCTGTCAACTAAACGCCTGACAAAAGTGCTCTGATGTCAAGTATAAAGAATGCCACCTACAGCTTAATGTCTGAAAAAAAAATCCCAAGGGCTGGAAACAATGAAGGTTTTTGTCTTCTTAATGCCCAGTATGCAATCGAGTGGAAATGCTACTTCCATCCGTAATTTACAAATGAAATTAAAGTTGTTGAAAGACACAGGGTAAACCAGAAGCCTTTGTTTCTCTGCAGAACAGGAAAAATTTAAACCACTAAATGTTTTAGCAGATTTACTAAATTTCCAATTAAATCATGAAATCTATTATTGCAGAGCTCTGAGAGGGCGGTGTGTCTCCGCACATGCACACGCGCGCGCGCGCTCTCTCTCTCTCTTGCCCCCACCAACACATGCTATCCGCAAACCAAATTATGTCCCCCATCAACAGCCTCGTTCTGTTCTACCTGCAGGGGAAACCGGGGTGCAGAGAGAGGCACACAAAGCTCAAAGGGGAGTGAGGCTGGTTCAGCAGTGGTTTGAGGGCGCAGCCTAGGCCAGGTTTTGGAAAAAAACCAGCAATTTGCCCAAGTGAGGGTTTCGGGGCCCCCAGCTGGTGGAGGCAGCCCAGCTGGATCAGGAAAGTCCAGGGAGCTCCTTCGTGGGGAGGGAGTCAGATCTGCTATCCAAGAGCACCCTCTGCCAGTTGGCAGGGAGGGCTGGCTGGAGAGGCTGGTGGCCCAGAGGTGGGGGAGAGGGCACACAGGACCCTGAGTGTACTAAGCCAGAGGGGCTGGGGGCCAGGGCCCAGAGAGATTCCATCTTCCAAATCAGACAGAGCGACTCACCTCTGGAACAATAGGCAGGGCGGGCAGGGTGGATGCTGGTTTTCCAAGGGCTCTCCACGTTAATCCGCCCCACCAAATCCAGCCACTAGGAGCCTGCCTGAATGGTCCTCCAGACACCCATTCAGTAGAAAATGACGGGTGATTTTTGCCCTTGTCTCCCGAGATCTCTGGTGAGCACCGCTGCTCTGGCTGACATGTGTTTGTAAAGATAAAGCACCAGGCTACTTTGGGGGCCCTCCCAGGCTATTACAAAGAGCAAGTGGTGCCAACTCAGGCTCTGCATGGCTTTTTAGAATTGAGTTGTTAATTTTTTTTTTTTTTTAATACACACCTCTCTCTGAAAAGGATTTGTAGCAACTTACAATAAAGGCAAACACAATAAGGTCATTCAACTAAAATTAGAAAAGCAAAGCCATAGAAAGGAGAAAGAAGCAAGCATTGACTGTCAGGTGTAATAGAGTCACTGTGATTTAGCTTCAGATTAGGTACTGAGCTTCCTGGCAGCCAGGGCAAAAAAGGATACCCAGTTAGATAGTCCATACAACCTACTGGAAGGAAGCAGAACAATTCTCCAAGAGAGTTATGTTTTTTTTCTGGCATTAAGTTGATCTGAAGGGACTTTGTATAGGAACTCCAAAAGCATCATACAGTGTGTTTGACAATCTTTCTATATAGCAAATGTAGAGGCAACTCTGATATAGCTATTTCTTACTATAATCTTTGGCAATTGTCAAGGGCATACTTACATCACTCACAATTCAATAATGGTAAATCCTGATGGGAGGAAACAAAGTGGGAAATGAGGAGTAGCCAGCCAAATGTCTCAAGTTTTGGCTCCTGAGTATTTCATTCACTCATTAACTCATT
Source organism: Mellivora capensis (assembly GCA_004024625.1). Lineage (NCBI taxonomy): Eukaryota > Metazoa > Chordata > Mammalia > Carnivora > Mustelidae > Mellivora > Mellivora capensis. Next base: position 9,163 of record PISX010015497.1, read on the forward strand.
AGATATTTCTTAAGTCAGATTCAGATGTGGGGGATACAGCAGAAAACAAGCAGGCAAACTCTGTCAGATACTAAGAAAAAATTTAGTATCCTCAGAGCGATGGGTGGATAGCAGGCAAGCTTCCTTCAGCTTAGTTGCTGAATAAGGACAGTTTTAACAGATGGGTACTTTCAGATGTCCAGAAATCCCACCTCAAATTGCCTAAAACAATGAAGAGATGTGGTTTCCTTGAGTCAGCGGCTCAATGACCCTCTCTCTACGTTATACCACCTTCACTATTGGCTCCATCTTCCTGCTGAGAGCAATATGGCTATTGAAATTCTGGGAGCCACAAAGATAGGACAACTTCAGAGCAAATCAAGAGACTATTTCTTCCTGTGGCTTTCACTTAGGATGGAGGAAATGTTTTTTAGCCTCTGTACCCACCCCGTTCAGCAGACTCTTTTGTCTCATTGGCCAGAATTGGCCCCCATGCACATTCCTGGTCCAGTCCTGGTGATGTGGGTGAGGTCACCCTTAGACCAATTAAGCCACCCCTCAAGTCTGGGTTAGAGTAGGCTTCCCCTGTAGTACTTGGTCAGGTGGGAAAGGAGGGTGCTTGAGCAAAATTAGTATTGTGTTAGGCAGGAAAAGAGGCAGGGGATAATGGATGTTGAGGTAGGCAGCTAACACTGCCAATTTGGTCTTTCAGTGTCCCCTCCCTGGGTTATCAAGATTAGGGGAATAGTGATCAAGGCTGTTGGAAGGTCTGTCTACTTGGCTTCCTCCAGAAAAGAAGATCCTTATTATTTGCCTTATTTCTTGAGCTAGACTAACCATTTCCCATACCTTCTGCCACTTCCTCAGTTTAGGTCTTTATTCTACTTGTACATGTTAAAAAAAAAAAATCCTCCACAGTGGTCTTCCTACCTCCAAGTTTACTCAAATCGAATCTGTCTTCCACGGTGTTAGCAGAATAATCTTGTTAAAAATAAATGTACAATACCATCCCCCTCCTTAGCAACTGATTTCACTTCCTATCTAGTATAGCATAATGTAAACAATCTTTGCATTAGCACAAAAAATGAAATTTAGGTATACATTTAATAATATGCACAAGATCTAGAAGAAGGGAACTAAAACAACTCCAGTAAAAGAAATCAAATAAGATCTAAATCAATGGAGAGACAGTCCATGCTCATGGATAGGAAGACTCAATATTGTTAAGCTGTCAGTTCTTCCCAAACTTATCTATAGACTTAATGCAATTCCAATCAAAATCCCAGCAAGTTATTTTGTGAATATTAACAAACTGATTATACAGTTTATATGAAAGGCAAAAGACCCAGAAAAACCAACACAATATTGAAGAAGAATGAAGTTGGAGGACTGGTACTACTTGATTTCTAAATTTACCATAAAGCTATAGTAAATTGAAACAGTATGGTATTGGCAAAAGATAAGGCAAATAGATCAGTGGAACAGAATGGACCCATAGAAATAGATTCATACAAATATTATCAATTCTTCTTTGACAAAGAGCAGAAGCAATTTATTGGAGAAAAGATAGTCTTTTCAATAAACGATGCAGGAACAAATGGATATCTACATGCAAAAAAATGAATCTAGACACTTTACACCATTCACAAAAATTAACTCAAAATAGATTATTGTCCTAAGTATAAAATGCAAAACTGTGAAACTTGTAGAAGATAACACAGGAGAGAATCGAGGTGACCTTGGATTGGGTGATGACTTTTTAGATACAATACCAAAAGCATGACTATGAAAGAAAAAATAGCTAAGTTAAACTTTATTGAAATTTAAAAATTCTACTTTGCCAAAGACATTGTTCAGAGAATGAGAAATCAAGCTATAGACTGGGAGAAATTTGCAAGGACTTGTACCCAAACTATACAAAGAGCTCTTAAAACTCAACAACAACAACAAAAACATACAGCTTGACTAAAAAATGGGCAAAAGTTCTGAACAGACACCTCACCAAAGAAGGTGTACAAAAGGCAAATAAGCATATGAAAAGATGATCAACATCATATACCAACAGAGAATTACAAATTAAAGTGAGCTACCACTAACACACCTATTAGAGTGGCTAACCACTGACAACATAAAATGCTGGCAAGGATGTGGAGCAATAGGAACTCTTGTTCATAACTGGTGGGAATGCAAAATGGTACAGCCACTTTGGAACACAGTTTGGCAGTTTCTTACAAAGCTAAACAAAGTCTTGCCATACAATTTAGCAATTGTGCACCTTGGTATTTTACCCACGTGTGCAGTTCCATGTGAGTAGTGTGCCCATTCTACAGGGTAGCAAGTTGAGGCTCAGGGAAATTCAGGAATGTAGGTAAGGTTGCTTATAGATGGTGGAGGTGCTATTCAAACTCAGGTCTTTAGAAGAACAGAATTCCTAACATTTGCTTGTGGCTTCATCACAGATGGCCCAGAAAGTAGCCTGGTAGGGAGTTTATTTCAGACTGGAGATGGGTCTGCCCAAAAACCTGAGGTAAATCTAGTAGGGTCTGTCTGTAAAGCGAAGGGCTGAAGAGATCCTCCAACCCCATGAATAAATAGAGGCACTGGACTCGGTCTCCTCAAAACCTCAGTGTGGGGGCGCCTGGGTGGCTCAGTGGATTAAGCCGCTGCCTTCGGCTCAGGTCATGATCTCAGGGGTCCTGGGATCGAGTCCCGCATCGGGCTCTCTGCTCAGCAGGGAGCCCGCTTCCCTCTCTCTCTCTGCCTGCCTCTCTGCCTGCTTGTGATCTCTCTCTCTCTCTCTCTCTCTGTCAAATAAATAAATAAATAAAATCTTAAAAAAAAAAAAACACCTCAGTGTGGCAGAGGAGGGCACTGTGAAATTTCACACCACGGCATCTTCTCTGCCTAGTATAGTGTCTGGCCCTCAACAGATGCACTTTAAATATCTGCTGGCCAAATAAAAATAAATAATATTTTATTTTCTAGTATTTATTAAGTGCTTATCTTTTCAAAGACACTTCCACCTGCACTGTAGCTGATGTGCACATTAGCCATAAAGACCGTGTCAAACAGAATTCATAGCTCTCATGCTATGATGAAGGAGTCGGGACCAGAATCCAAGGCTCCTCCTGCCCAGGGCAGGGCGCATTCCCTGTGTCTCAGAGCTGTCCTCGAAGAAGCAAAGGCTCAGTGAGTAGCACGGCTCAAGGGAAGGAGGCTAACATTTACTAAGCACCTGTTACGTATTATATAATTTAATGTCCACACAGTCCTGGGGGCTAGATATCAATTGCAATTTTAGAGATGAGAAAACTGAGGTTCATTGGAGGTCATCACTTGCATAAGGTCACAAAGATAATAGGTGCCAGAGTCTGGATTCAAACCCAATTCTATTCAACTCTGAAACTCATGAATTTTCTTTATTTGACACCAAGATACCTCCCAGTTTTCTAAATCAGGAAACTCCAAAAGGGTGCTATAAAATAAGTCCGTTATGTTTGGAATGGAAACTGGCTCTCTGTTATTTATTTATTTATTTATTTATTTATATTTTACTTATTTATTTGACAGAGAGAGATTACAAGCAGGCAGAGAGGCAGAGCAGAGAGGGAGAGAGGAAGCAGGCTCCCTGCCGCAAGAGAGCCCGATGCAGGGCTCAGTCCCAGGACCCTGAGATCATGACCTGAGCAGAAGGCAGTGGCTTAACCCACTCAGCCAGCCAGGCGCCCCTGGCTCTCTGTTATGTAAATAAGAATTAAATAGTGGTAATGCTCATGGCTTGTGAGTCCAGCTGAGGGTTGCTGATCTGAAGCAACTTCAACAAAGGGAGGGACCTATTCACCCCTACCTAGCCTCTGTGCTGCTCAGCTCGTACCTGTGGCTTTGGACTCACTTCTGGAAGCCACCTTTCCAGAGGAAAATCGACCTTTAACCCCATGGCCCCAGGAAGTGACCACGATGGGCAGTGTGAACCTATGGAGACCAATTTTTTGAGAGGGAGGTGGTGTGTGTGTGTGTGTGTGTGTGTGTGTGAAGAGATTAGTTGTGTCTAACCTGGAGAAGGCTGAGGGAGGCCTTGTGTTTGATAAACTATGTAAAGTGCTATTAGAAGAGGAGCCGTGGATTCACCTAATGTGCTCCAGGAAGCAAAACCAAGATCAGTATATAAGAAAGCCAACTTCAGTTCATAGAGAAGAGCCCCTCCAATCAGGGATAAAGCGGAGGTCAATTCTAAGTTAACAGGGCCTCAGAGGCTACTCCACTCCCTGGCTAGCAGGGGCAGGCGTGAAGAGGGCCTGCGGCAGCGGGGTATCACTATTCGGTCCACTGGGAGGTGGTTCGGAAAGGGAACCCAGGGGCTGTCTGTGAATGGGAAACTGCTCCGTCATCTCCAAGACCCCCATTCAGGTCTGGGCTGAAGCATTCTAATGGGGAAGCAGGCCATGTAATGGCACAGGGCTCTCACTATACTTTGGCACCTAGCTAGATCCTAGCTCCGGTGATCCTGAGCACAACTGTCAAGGGGAGGCCCTTCCACTCCCTCCACATCTGTTTCTCTGGCCTCAAGCCGTTCTCACCTCCCCTATAAAGTTCCAACTCCTGAGGGTGCACACAAGAGCCTTCAGCAGATGGCCTCAACCTACCATGCTACCCCATCTCCCTGTGACTCAGCCCCCACACCCACTTACGAGGCACACAGACCTACTTATTGCCCAGATACACCCACCCCATGCTTTCAATACCCTTGCCTTTGCCTGTCCTGTTCTCCCCACCCAGGACACCTTACCCTTGTTAGGCTTGGTTAGCTCCTTATCATTCGGCTCTCACAGTTCTCTAGAAAGCCTTCCATTTCCTCTAAACCCATTATGGCACTCTCCCGTGGACTCCCATGATGGCCCAGGCTCACCCCCAGGGCAGGCTCCTAGGGGAGCCTCAGTGGCTCAGTCAGTTAAGTGTCTGCCTTCGGCTCAGGTCATGGTCCCCAGGGTCCTGGGATTGAGCCCCTCATCAGGCTCCCAGCTCAGCGGGGAGTCTATTTCTCCCTGCCCCTCTACCTCTACCCCTCACTCATGCTCTCTCTCTCTCTCAAATAAATAAGTAAAATCTCAAAAAATAAATAAGTAAATAAAAGCTCATGCTGGCTGCTGTATTACAAATAGATGGGGATGCCATGAAGGGAGGGGGGGCAGGCAGAAATAGGGATACCGGTTAATTGGGTTCTACTTTTGAGTACTTTGTAGGCACTTCAGACTCAAAATTGAACTCATTACCTTTTCCCAAACTTGTTCTTCCTCCCATGTTCTGTGATGCAATGAAGGGCACCCAGATTCCTGACTCCAGCCAAAACCCAGAATCCCTGCCTCTTTCCCTCACATCTAGCCAGTCACGAGTCCTGTCCATTCTAACATCTGAATACCTCATTTATCTTTGCATTCATTATTTCCCCCATTCACCAAATACTACTGAACACCTACCAGGCTTCAGACCAGTATCAGAGAGGTGAACAGACACGATCCCTGCCCTCTCGGTGCTTAGCATGGGAAAGAGACAATAAAAACAAAAAAATGATTTCCTTTCATGATAAGGGCTATAAAGAAAATGAACTAGTTTCAACAAAGAAGAAAACATGAGAGAAATCTTCAATAAGGTGGCCAGGGAGGCCCTCCGGAGGAAGACACAGGGCTGAGAAGGGCTGGATCGCATGACAATGGGGTCTTCATTTCCTAGGGCTGCCATAGCAAATGACCACATGTGGGGTGCCTAAAGATGAGAATTTTGTTCTTAGAGTTCTGGAGGCTGGAAGTCAGAAATCAAGATGTCGGCAGGGCCATGCTCCCTCTGAACGCACTTGGGAAGAATCTTCCCTTGCCTCCTCCTAGCTGTGAGGCACTCCTTGGCTCCTTGGTTTGGAGACACACTGCTCCAATGTCTGCCTCCATCATCACATGGCCGCCTTTGCTCTGGGTCCATATCTTTGTGTGTTCACTCCTCTTCTTATAAGTACCCTTGTCGGGTGCCTGGGTGGCTCAGGGGGGTAAGCCTCTGCCTTTGGCTCAGGTCATGATCCCAGGGTCCTGGGATTGAGCCCAGCATCGGGCTCTCTGCTCAGCAGGAAGCCTCCACCCCCCCCACCCCCCAACCCCCGCCTGCCTCTCTGCCTACTTGCGATCTCTGTCAAATAAATAAATAAAATCTTAAAAATAAAAATAAAAGGACCCCTGTCACCGGATGTAGAATCCCCCTGAATCCAGTATGGTCTCATCTTAATTACATTTACAAGGATCCTACTTCCAAAGACGGTCACGTTCTGAGGTTCTGGGTGAACCTGATTATTTGGGAGCCACTATTCAACCTAGTGCAAATGGCAGGGTCTTTTGCAGGCAGGTGGAGCGGTCTTCACACAGACCCTCAGGGAGGAAAGGGCTTGGAACAGTTGAGGCCAGTAAGGCTGAAATGTGAAAGGACCTAGAGGAGGGATCTCGGAGAGAAAGGCAGAGCTGGATCATGGAAAGAAGAGAAAGGGAAAGAGAGACAGAGACAGAGAGGGAATGAGACACCAGTGATGCAGTGGGGGCCCACAGGACAGGAGTCCTTGAGAAGGCGGCCAACACAGAACTTCAGGTCAGCATGGCGTTGGTGTGTGATGGGACGAGGTCTCCGGAGCACAAAAGGGGAAGAAGGGCACAGAAGTTGAGAGGAGAGAAGCAAGCTGGTTTGTGTTAAGGGTGAGAGACCACACGCATAGGGGTGGCTGGGGGGGGCTTGTGGGTCTCCAGGACAGGCCCATTTCCTTCATGCCCGCGGCCACCCAGCCCCATCAGGCCGGCACCCCTGCTTGATGGCAGCCACCTCCCATGGATTTCTCTTCTGCGTGCCCTAGCTCTGCTCCCAGACTAGTCCCTCCACCGCTGTCACCAAACTCACAAAGCATCCCACCGCTGTCTGCAACTTCCCAGAGAGTCCCTTTGCCCTCAAGATATAATCCAAACTCTTGAATGTGGCTCCTAAGACCCCATATGAGCCGGTCCATCACACTACCTCCCAGCTTCCTTTCTTGCCTCTTCCACTTCCAATTCCACCTCTCAACCAGCCAGAATTCTTTTAGGATCCTTAAAGGTACCATTCTCCCTTTTCCCTCCAGGGCTCTGCACTTGCTCTTTCCTCTTCCAGCAATACTCTCTCACTCCTGCTGCATGAGCCCTTCCCCTCCTCAAGCCCTTCCCCTCCTCTACCTGCTAGCTCTCCTCCCAGTCCTCTCTTCCCTCTTTCCTCTCAGACTGGCCTGCTCCCCAGGACAGCCTCCCACTTTGAGTCTGGCTATGGGTTCTGCATAATCCTCTATGCTTCCCTTACTAGAGCAGTTACCGTGTTGTAATGTAATTGCTTCTCTGCTGACCCATGGCCCTCTAAAACTATAAACCCCTTAATGGACCATACTTTTGTTTTTCATATTATTTGACATATAGCAGGTGCTCAAAACCCCCCCAAACAAACAAAACAAAAACACCCTACACCTGTTAAATAAGTAAAACAGTTCTTGTCTATGCTGAAGGTCATAAGTAACTCAGAGCTTTTTTTCCCTAAAGATTTTATTTATTTATTGGGGGGGGAGCGTGAGTAGGGGGAGGGGCAGAGAGAGAAGTGGACTCCGTAACATAATGACTGGAGCTGAAGGCAGATACTTAACTGACGGCGCCACCCAGGCGCCCTAACTCAGAGCTTTGGAACAGTTGATCCTGCTTCCCCTCCAGGCACAATGCCATTGCACTGGTGACATCAGGGAACCCCACTCTGCGTGGCCGTCGGGACACTACTGCCTGTTCATGCTCTGGTTCTCAGTCAGACTTATAACTGTCCATCTTAAATTGCACGAAGATTTGTGAGGTTCCCCCTGCTCCAGGATAATCTCTGCTGTGTCTTGCTGTTCGCATCCACCTCCTGTCTCTTCTGCAATCCTTGGTCTCTTTTATTCGGTTGTAGGTTATGCTTTTCTTTATAAGTGGCCTTCTAGCTTCTGAAGGCTTGGGACAGTGTAGGTACTGTAGTCTCTTGGTCATTTGACTTCGGGTTCCCAGAAATTCCTTCTTTAAGCTGTTCTTTTCCTGTAGCACCGCCCCAGTTCTGACACGTGATGGGCACTGCCCACACTGCCTTCCAGTAACGTCCCAAGCAAGGACTTCCCCTCACATCCATGTTGTCCTAACATGGCTTCTCAAGCGACGATGGAAAGTAGAAGGGGCTCTCATTTCTGTTTTGTGTTGCTTTCCTGTGGGCAGGCTCTCTGTCCTTTCTGGAAGCATGTTGATTCATTGCTCATGCATGTACACCGAGTTCCTACAAATAGCCATGACCACTTTGTATCTTTCCCCATTCCATTAATGATGTAGTTGTTCCCTTTCTCACTTCTAGTCTTCACAGCAAGAAAGTTCCCACCAGCTTCCATGTCATTAGTAGGTAAAATCACCTGCCTCTTGTTCTTCTGCTGTGTTCTAACCAGGTCCTGATCAGAGGAAGAGACACAACACATTGGTCTTTGCTAATTCCTCTACTGCTACCACAGAGGAAATAAAGTAATACCTGCCCTCCCCTGCCCTTTCTGTGCTGACTCAGTACCTGTAAACTCCAGGTGGAACAATCCTATATTACTAATTTGTCCATTTCTGAATGCACATTTTTTTGTTAAAAAAACTATTTGTTCTTGTGTATAGTTTATAAATAAACTTATTTTTTAAAAAAGCACATTTTTCATCTCTGTAATCGTTTGGAGTATAGCAAATACACTGTGTTAATGTTCCACATTTACTCCACTACCTTCTAGAAGGCTTTCTGTACTGTAGAGCCTGGGCAATGAAAACTGCATTTCCCAGATGCCCTTGCAGCTGGAGTTTCAGATGTGAGCATGGCTCAGCCCACTCAGATGCACTCCATGGGATTTGTAAGGCAGGACTGAGACATAGCTCTCATTTCTGTCATTTTGCTGGCAAGCTCAGTCATGTAGATTCATGTGTCTGTGTCTGATCACTAGCTTTGCGAGTGTGGTGGGCCAGCGATTTGCTGGCAAGGATTCCAGTGGGCCCTTGGGTGGCTCTGGTTGGAGCAGGTGCAGGGACCTCCTGACCACAGTGGTGTCCCGAGGATGACAGTGATGCTGAGGTTCTGGAGTTGAAGGCAGGAGCAGTCGCTTCCAATTTTGACAGAGCTTCCTGGTTGTAGAAGGCTGTATTTAGCTCTGGCGGTAGTGAGGTGCTACAGAGCAGTGCTGAGGTCATTCTGGAAGGTTAATGAAACTGTCTCTTCAGACCTCCCTGCAATCCTGAGAGCCATTTAGTGCCTTGTAATGGTCCCGTTCTTGCCTCCCTAGCTGGTATGGATACTGTCCCTTGCAACAGGGCCTGACTCATATACCATGGAAGTACTTATTTGCAATATTAAATATAATTTCTGATTAGAAAGATCTCAAGGCAGGAGAAGCAGCTATCTGGAAGGCAAGATTTAGGTCTTTTACTGGCAGCTGCAGCTACAGAGGAGCCAAATTAGGGCTCCTGCCGTTTGGGGTGTGCCTAGGACTTTTTGTGACAGCACCACCAATAGGATTTTGAGGCATAGATGGGAGGCAGAGAGCTCTGGAGACACTAACCTTCACATTAACTTGAACTTGTCCTAAAACTCAACCATAAATTGATGAGCCTGCAGGTCTAATTCTTCTATCACAACCTTTCTAATGATCAATGGCCTCTCCGTCTTATCTCCCTGTTGTCTCTCTGTCCTTCCCTCCTCTCCTGCAGGAATCCTTTAGTGTCACCATCTTTTCGCACAAGATACACACATGCACACACACAGGGAACTCCATTTGCAAAGAAACCTTGTGATATAAACAACACACCAAAGTTTCAAGGGAGACATGATGACAAGATCTGCGGTAGAGCACATGCCTGGGAGAAGGGCCCGGTATTCCTATATGAAAAGCACAAGGAGGAGAAAGTAGTTCCCAAGGTAAGGGGAGACGCTGACAACAAGCACAGGTCTAGGAATGGGCAAGTCTCTCCATATCTGTAGATGTTGGTTCCACTTCGCTACAATTTTAAGATCAGGCAATACTTGCTCAAGGTACAAAATTCACAGCTAAAAAGGACACACAGCAAGTTTCCCGCCACCCTTAAGCCCACGCTCCTGGCTCCCCCTCCAGGGACCCGCTCTCCGGTGGGTTTCTTCCTCAGCCCATTTTCCCCGTGGAGCCTCTCTGCTCTGGGGGTTGGGGGGGTGGGATGGGGTGTGGAAACCTCCAAAATGGTGGAGAAGAGCTCCAGAGGGAGAAGAGTCTGTGGTGGGGGGCGACCAGGATTCCAGAATCACCGGCTGGTGCCCGGTCGTGGATGGGTCAGGTCACGCCCGTGGGCAGGACGTGGGCACTTGCCCGCTCTCGGCCGCCCTTCCGGAGATCGCTGATCGCTGCAGGAGGTGGGTCCACGCCCTTCGGGTTAGCGCCAGGTTGCGTCAGCCTCCGTGATGCTGCGCTTCATTCCCGCGGCTTTCCCTTCGGCTGCCGGGTATGGTGCTGGTGGCGAGTGTTTGTTTATATATGTCATGTCGTTGTGCTTTCGGTCGCAGTATGTGCACGTGTGGCAGAAGCCTGCTTGGGTTTCAAACTAAGAGGGGCTGCCGAACACCCTCTGCCCCCATCGTGGAACGTTGCCGCATTAGTTTACCCAAGAAAAATCTGTGCCAGTTATAACAGGTATTGAGAACAAGGGAAAGAGAAGAGGAAACCTGAATAATCCTTTGGCAATTCTGAGTGTGACACAAGATTCTCTTCCTTAGCGATTCTGTGCCTCGTTCCTGATAATTTTAGGGTCTGCTGTGTCTCTTGCTATGAGAATTAGCATCAGCAGCTTTCAAAATGACTTACCAGTTAACCCCTCCAGAAATCTTAAGACATTATTCTTTTCTTCTCCAAATTTCCCATCCCTAAGCCTTCTAATTCTCCTTCAAATTTCCATCTGTAAAGTTAATACAATCCAATAAGAAAATAATGTGCTCTTGAGACGCTGACATGCTCAGAGCCATTTTATCCTGCCCTAAAGCCTGGAAAGTTTGAATTTTCCTTTGGATAAAAAAAAGAAATAATAGAATAATTCACTGTACTGTAACAATTAAATCCAGCAATTTAACATTGCCCATTGGTAAATATAATGCTCGCAACGACCAAAAGTCTCCCATGTGTTGACAGACAAAAACAAAGTTATAAATCTAAACCTCCTATTCTGAACCACATTCCTAAATGTAAATAAGCATCCAAGCATGTTGCTACATATCTTTACAGAAGCAATTACAAACAAGCCTTATCAGTCGCTAAGTCACCAACGCACACAACGCTTATCTGCTATGCCCTCTACTGGATAGAGTACACAAGGCAAGTCGCATTATTTCCAATTAATTTTTGGCATCATCACATTGCATCTGCTTTAGGAATGCAAGGCGTGAAATTTATAGTAGCAGGTTTAATATTCCATCCAGCCAAAATTATTTCGCTACAAGGACTTACCTTTGGTGGAATATTTTGGGGTGGATTTCTTTTTTAATAATGTAGATTGCTTCTCCCCTTCTTGCAACCCTCTGTCCAAACTCTCAAGCTGTCACCAAACTCAGTACGTGGCAGGAATAATTTCATGCTGAGTAAAATGTGTTTAATTTCACATCCTGTAAGAATAATTACTTAGCATAATGCCACTTAAAATGTATTTCTATCTGCAAATGCTAATGAAGCTACAAAAACCTGAATCATCTTCGGGAAGAATTAGGGTATTAAGGGGGCTTCTCCTTCACTCCCTCTTCTCCTGTAGTGACTGCCTGAAGAGAGAAACCGGGGCCACAGGAATAATCCGAGACTAGATCCTGCTGTCTTTAAACTGGGTGTGAGTCCAGTGGCTTGCAGGGAACTTAATCCCACAGACCCCTGCTGAATCTCCCTAAGATGCTGGAAACAGCCAAAGGCTCCCTGAGATGCCCAGTCTTCACCCAGTTCCCAGTGGGTGGCCGCTAGGAGGGAGCTCTAGCTCAGGCCCAGGGCCAACGAGGGCCACCTACCTGATGGCAGGGCTGGTGGCAGGCCTGTGGCCTCTGGCCTTAAGGAACTTGTCTCTTGATCAGTGGTGTGCCCAAGTAGTAAAGACCACTATTGTAACTACTATTCATCTTGAGGCTTAAAACAGGCATCACAGAATGACAAGGAGCAAAAGGGAAGAGGAGTACTTTACCATTAAAGTAGTTTTTTTAAAAAAGTTTTATTTTGAAATAATTTTAGAATTACAGAAAAGTTGCAAAAATAGTTCCGGGAGCTCTTGAATATCCTTCACTGAACTTTCCCTAATTCAGGATTTTCCATGACAGTACAATGAACCAAACCAAGAAACTCTCAGTACAGTGGTGTTGACTACACTACAGACTTTAATTCGAATTTCACCAGTGTTCCTACTGATACCATTCTTCTGTTTTGAAGCCGAGCCAGGATCCCATATTACACTTAGTTGTCCTGTCTCCTTGGTCTCCTTTAATCTAGGACGTTCTCTGTCTTTCTTTGCCTTTCATGACCTTTTGAAGAGTATTTTTGAAGTGTCCCTCTGTTTGGGTTTGTGTGATGTTTTCTCACAAGGAAGGTGTAATATTCTTGCCCAAAATGTACATTTTGGGCAAGAATATTACAGAAGTGCTGATTTCTTCTCACCGCTCTGTAGAAGTGGGACCTGGTCCTCTCCCGCAGTGGGGTAAAGCGAGGGCATGTGTGGAAGGCCTGAACGAACCAGTCGGCCTCTGGAACCAGAGTGCTGGGTCTCAGGGGAGGTAAGCAGGAGCCTAAGAGCACGTGACAGGCTTCTCACACCTGCCTCCTCCTTTCTCTGTTACTATGGGTGAGGAAGGGAGAAGTGAGAACATTTCTTTGCTATTGGCAGACAGCACTGTGGGTTTTGTTTTGTTTTTGAAGTACAGACACCCTACATGGGGCTCAAACTCATAACCCTGAGATCAAGAGTTGCACACTACCGAGTCAGCCAGTTACCCCAGCCCTCGTGCTTTTTTAAATCTGGTGCCACTGAGCTCTGCAGGACGAGGGGTTGCCAGGGAAGGCAGAGGACCGTGGATGATGGCGGGGAAGAGGGGGCATGGGCAGAGATGGGCCACATGGCAGCGGGTCCAGTGCAGCCCTCTGTGGGCTCAGCAAGGCTCTAGATAACCGGAGGATGAGATGCACACCTCTGCGTGCGTGGGAGCTTGTTCATTCGTATGAGGGAGTGGTGGTCAAGTTTCCCATCAGCATTTGTAACAGTGAAGACACAGGCCAGGTTACCCTCGGTGGGGTGAGAGAGTAGCAGCGGTGGTGAAAAAGGACCCTTGGGCAGATCTGTAAGGTTTGCATTTTGTCTTTCTCCCCCTTTACAGACAGAAGCTCCACAAGGGACAGGCCCTTGTCTGTCTAGTTCCCCCTCTCCCTCCAAAAACTTAGTACCTAGGCCTGGCACATTGTAGGGACTCAGAAAAGGTTTTGATGAAGTGAATGAAGAAAAAAGGTGAGTGGGTGCAGTACTCATCTGCAGAACATACTGACGGGCACCCCACTTATCCCCACCGGGACACCCATGACTCTGGCCCAAGCGTGGTTTCAAAAGCCCAGCAGCGGTCCCGAGTTCACAACTCCAAGCCTTCTGCCCTGTGCCAGTCCTCTAAATGCTCTGAGAAGCTGTGTCAAGGAGACTATTCTGGAGAATAGGAGAGGTTTCTGGGATCAACAGAATCCAGGCTGTTTGGGGGAAGGTAGAATCAGATCCAGATCTAATGTAGAGATGGCAAAATCTAAGTCTGAGGAGAGAAGGCAAATGGTAGTGATGTTGAAGCTTCCTTCCAGGTGGACCATGCTTTGGGGAAGCCAACAGGAAGAGGGAAGGACCGTCACAGTACTGGGGTCACATGGGATGGCTCGTCCTTCTGTGTGCGCTCGGATGCTTTCCTTATGAATGGGACGGCTTTCGATTCTTTGTCTGCTCAGTGCTTCTTGGTTACTCTCTTATAACTGCCAGTTTTCCATATAAGTTAAGTAAATAAGTTATTTATCATTCAATTAATAATTAACCATTTATCATCTAAATTGAACTATTTAAGTTTTCCAGATAAAAAGCGAGGCCTTTTTAAAATATAGAAGAGAGAGGCAAGGCAGCAGGCAGCAGGGGGCTCTTTAGACTTGTTTTATTCCGGTGTATAAAATGGATGGGAGCTGGTTTTACTGGCATGTTAATGGAAACAGCTGGCCCTGTGAGCAGCTGGTATAAAGCCCGTGAGTACTTTATACAGAGCAACCCCTTCATCCTTACCGATGTATCCTCAGTGAATCTCTTCTATCTCCATTCTACAGAAAAGGAAATCAGGGCACAGAGACACTTGCTCCACGTCATAGCCAGTGAATGGCAGAGCTGGGAGGCTAGCTCTGATCATGATACTATATAGCGCTTCTAGTGCAATCCACAAACGGCCCGTGCTTTCTGGAACAGACTGGAACCTGGGAGAGTGAATGGAAGAGTTGGGAAGGACTAAATTCCTGTTCTTTGCTCTTGTAGGGACAAAATGAGCCCGGTAGGCATACATCCTTGCGTGTTCTTGTCCACCCGGGCAATCTGCACTGGAGGGGCCCTGGCCTTCTCAGGGGGCTGTGGTGAGTTCCTGCGGGAGACTGCGCTCTGTGATGGGCACTTTCAGGGATGAGATGAAGGCTTTTGTTAGGGTATTTCTTTAATCCTGTAACGGTCCTACACTATAATAAAAAAGGAACATGGAGTCTCCATCTTACTAAAATTTCAAGAAATCGCTTTAAAACCCTGCACTATAATAAAAAAGGAACATGGAATCTCCATCTTACTAAAATTTCAAGAAATCGCTTTAAAACCAGGTTCTAGTTTTGCTCTATTCTTCCGTAGGTTCACACATTCTGCTTTGTTCACACATCACCTTGTTATTGGCTCATAACAGTCAACAGGTTTAGGACCTGAGATCGACTGACTGTCCATGGGGATGTGGAGGAAAAAAGTACTGTCACATAAATGCTAACCCTGAGAAATGGGTCTCCTTTACCCTTAGCCCAGAGTTCTGCAGCGTGGCTCTTGTGGTCTTTGTCTCAAGGGTTACACCAGAAGTATTTGCTTCCCAAAGATGAAGGGCCAAACTACTTCCAACTCTGCCAGGAGGCATAGGACATTTAGGGGGATTTCAGATCACGGAAGCCATTCAATGGCTACTAAATGTTGCTTTATCAACAACCATCATAGTTATTGATATTACCACTGTTCTATATTTTTTACAAATCACACATATGACTCAAGAGCCAAATTTGGAAAGAAATCACTATTACCTAAACACTGGATTGGTAATGTTCACAACTAGGAAACCAGACATTTAGGTCTCTGAGGAGAAATCTGCCTTTTTAGATGCTTAAAAAAAATTTAAAAGAGTGGCTGAAGCAAACAGAACGATCATGAACACTAGCTCTAGATGGCCTTGGTTTCTGGGAACAGAAGTCAAATCCCCAACTCAGTGAACATTCCAGTGGAGCTGGGACATATTTCCTTTTGCAAAACACAGAAATACTATTATGTTATGAACCCCGCTCAGAAGGGTTAAGGAATATATAAATCAGTGCAGTATTTTTCGAATGGAGCTTCCAGTAGTTGATTCAGCTGGAATATAATCTATGCTAACAAGCTCCAAGATTTCAAAGTGACTTTTTCTTATCACACTTACAGTGTTTTAATTTGGATATATGTTCTTAAACCCAGAATGGGTAGGGAAATTCTCTGCCAAAGGTAAGGACACAGGCTCTGTCTAAAAGGGAAGGGAAGAAAAAAGAAATTATATCCCAGAGGTTTGGAGAAGGGGAAGAAAGCAGGTCAGTGTATGGCTTTTAAACAATATCCTACAACATAGTTCTCAGTTTTAGATACCATTAATGTCTAAAAAGTCTACCATCATTTTCATATGGCCCATTATTTGGGATCTTTAACGTGACACAAAGTGGACAGTGCAGTGTAGCTGGTTTTATTTAGCTGTGATGGAAATCATATTTACTGAGCCAAACAGCTCATGCTCTGGTCCCAGCTCTGCTACAACCTGGCTGTGTGAAGTAAATCAAGTCGCTTACTGAGTGCAGGCCCATTTCCTCATTCACGAAACTGAATTTGCCGTGCTGGTTATACTAGATGATCCCTTACTAACTTTTTGGCATTCACATCCAACAAAGTTGGATAAATCCCCCTCAGCCAGCGGCTTTCCAAGGTATTCTTTTCTGTGAACCACAATAACAAATACATTTTATATTATGACCTAATCACATACATGTAAATATGTACATGCAAGTGCTTTTTACACACACACACACACACACACACACACTCTCTCTCTCAATACATAGCCTGATACATCTATTACACATGTAACCACACACCCATATGTATGCAATGAAACTAAAAGTTTCATGAAAGAACACGGACCCCTGTTACCTTGGATGCATCATCATATTTTTATTCTATTTCATTAAGAAAAAGATGGCCCCAATTTCCACTAAATTGACGCCATGTCCCAGGCTGACAAACACCATAACCAGGCACAGCCCTGTATGCTGAGGAATGGCCTCAAGGGGAATGCAGGTGACTGCGTAGAATTCTAGTCACCGAGGGGCGACTTGGTGGCTCAGTGGGGTAAGTGTCTGCCTTCGGCTCAGGTGGTGATGCTGGAGACCTGGGATCTATCGAGTTCCCTGTAGTGTGGGGCAGCCTGCTCAATGGGGAGTCTGCTTCTCCCTCTCAAGTAAATAAATAAATCTTAAAAAAAAAAGAATTCTGATCGCTGAAAGAAAAACATAAACTCTAGGTAGATACACAGCTGAAGGAATATTGGAGGAATGTATTCTAATTGTAGCAAACAAATTATGACGCGGTACTAAAAAGAACTGCTAAGAACAAGTGCTTTCCATCAGTGAACTTCCCGCTTTAAGTACTGCATAGTTGAACTTTGAGTTTTCATTCTTTTATAAACAAAACTTTTTGAAACTTCCTCTCACCTGTTAGACTGTCTTTTAACTCTTCAGTCACAGGAACCCTGGTGTTTTGATAAATGAATCATCTTCCATTTATAAACAAACCCTTTTAAAGTTTCTGTAGCTTTTGCTAAGAGTATTTTTTTAAAGGAGTTTATTTATTTATTTATTTATTTGAGAGAGGGCGAGAGAGCACAGCGTGGGGAAAGTCAGAGGGACAAGCAGACTCCCCACTGAGCAGAGAGCCCAATGTGGGGCTCAATCCCTCCAACCCCAGATCATGACCTGAGCTGAAGTCCGATGATTAACCAACTGAGCCAGCCACCCAGGCGCCCTTGCTCGAGTGTTTTAAAAGAGCCTTTGCTTTTTGTATAGTAACTTTTAAAAGCACTGTTAATAAAAGGTAGAGTTATATAATGTTTTCCTTCCACTTCTGGAACCTATTTTGAGGGGCAATACTGCAAGAAGATTCTAGTCCTTGCATCTTTTACCCTGTCCTCAGATCCCAGATGGCCCTCTGTTGCAGTTTTTGAGTTCACATCTTGGCATGCCAGGGTATCCCTGGGATTTCTTGGGTCTTGAACATTACTCAAGGACCTAGGGTACCAGGCGACCCATGTAGGTCCCATCCCACCATTAGCCCACGATGAGAAAACTGAGTCTCACTTCCCAAGCAGTGTTCTTTTTTGGGTTCAATGGCTCGCACTTCCCCATAACGAGCAACAACCACAGGTAGGAAGGGTATTTCCAATGGTTCCACCATCCTGGGATTATTTCATTGAGATGGGAGAAATCTCAAAATATCTTCTTTAAAAGGTTCCATTATAGAATTACCTCTTACGTAACACTTCTACATAGATGATGATTGTGGTGTGTATATTTTCAAAAACAGGACATAATGTCCATTTATCAGTTTGTAATCTAGAATATATAGAGATTATACTCCACCTATTGTATTTCTGTCCCCGGTATTACTTATACAGATTTACAACAATTAAAGTTATGAGAAGATTAAATCTCAGATTTGGATTTCTATTTACCTTTCATTAGAATGTTATTTAACATCCTCCTCACCTAATGGCAATTATGGACGAGGTAAAACTACTGGGGAGCTGGAGAAGCTCCATCCCTGGGATGGAAACTCGGGCCAGTTATCTGCCTTTGTGTTTGGTCCGCATCTTGCAAGTTTCTCTACCTTATCAACTCGACTTTTCTGAAATCACCACAATACCTATGTCACTGAAAATTAACCCCAACCAGTAACAGCTGGGATCTGAGGAAAAGATCCAGAAATTTCCATTTATAGGTCAATAACTGTGGTCTTCCGCAATTATTTTTTATTTTTTATTATTTTATTATTATCTATAGTTTGGGAACCTCTACCCACCTCTCCACCCCCAACTTATTTCTTTTTGCACTATGACCTAAGCTAACCTTTCCATATATACCCTTTCCACCAGATGTACATTACAGTGGTGAAGAGCAAATCAGAATTTTTTTCAGAAAAATCCCTTTCTCAAGACATATTCCTATTAGTTTGCTTTCCTATATCCAGGTAAGCACATTGTATTATTCCTGAGGCTTTTTGTGCACTGTCCTATGCTGATCCAAATCAAACAGACCTTTCGAGGGTACTGACAATGACGTCTTCATCGAATATGATCGCTGCTAAAGCTGTAGCTCCCTGTTTGCTCGGTAATGCTGTGCCAAGATCTTGGCCTTTAGATGTTCCCAGAATCCCTGGAAACGTTCCTTATTTGTTTGTGAGTATAAGCTCTAGAATGATTCTGCATCCACAACAAAATAGGAGGATGAATAAAGCAGTGTGAATCTTTTCCTGGGCTGCAATTTCTTTTCTTCACCTAACCACAGGACTCGGAGCCACTGAGAAGACAAGTAATACTCTATGTTGGTGCATTTACAAAATATACCAGCATTAAAACAGAGTAAAAGGATTTGCTGTAACAGGATCCATTTTTTTCTTCAACCTTTGGTATTAAAACTCTTCTTTCTGAATACTAAAAGCATTAACATTTCTAAATTCCAAGGGATACTGTTGGGAACTGTGATTAAGGATTCCCATTGTTTAACTTTTAAAATATAAATTTAAAAACCAGTCCTCATATGTCCTGGCCTGATGACTTAAAGAAATCAGCTGGGTATCAAAAAATCACTGTAATACTCAATCAAATTGGGCTTTGTTTATATATCATAAAGGCTAAGGAAACAATGGTTCTATCATTAGAAAATACTAGGAAGATAGAGATAACACTTCACAATGTCTATGAGACGATCTCAAGAAAGTATACTAGAAATTGATGCCCTTCCATTTTGGCTTTATTATGGGTCATAGGACAAAAGCACTTTTAAAAAAATGGGGCCTTTGAAAAACACAAAGAAAAGAGGATTCAACAGTAAGAATGGAGCCCAGCTCTCATCAGCGTGCATGGGGCTGGGGGTGGAGGGGTTAGAGGGCACGGAGCCGCTGTGTCCTGCCCTGCATGCCCTCGGCTGGGCGCCAGCCTCGGGGCGGGCAGGAGGGCACCGCAGCGCCGGGAGAGGCAGGCGAGTTTGCTGGCTCCCACAGAAAGCAAGATTGCCTACTGATGGCCTTAAGAATGGCAAATGAAGGCCTCTCAGGCCAAAGTCCAGGCAGAAGTTGGCCTTGTGGGGTTCCTGTCGTCCTGCCAACCCGTGGCACTCCGGGGACATTGCTAGGAGAATCCTGGCCAAATCCTGCATGAGAAGTCACCTCCTTCGCATGCTTTTCCATGTCGGGGGGGTTAGACTAAAGGCGACCCCTTCTGTCAGGTTTTGTGGTGCTTGTGCACCAGCCAAGGAAAAGGAAGAGCAAGAAAAAGAAAGCAACTTGTTTAACCACGCACAAGAGAAGGGAGAGAATGGTTCAGAAGAGTTGATCTGGGAACAAGCCCAACGTGCCCAAGTCTCAGCTCAGCTTGCTGTTTTTTTGCAGGTACTGAGGGTTTTTAGCAATTTAAATAATTATGACCCTATCTACTTTGGGCCATCACATAGATATCATTGCTTCCTTCAAGAGAGAGCGGTCCAAAGCCACTGCCACACAAAATACCGGACAGAACAATCTATGCCCTGTGTGACCACAGTCGGAACTGGAAGTCCATCCAGACAGACGGACAGAGCGCCTCCGCAGAGACACAAATGTACTAGGCAGATATCCTCAGAAAAAGAGGCCGCCATTTGCCCTCCTTGAGGCCACCAGCAGGCAATGTTGCTTTCTGTGAGGTCCTTCCGACACCACGTGTGGACAGATGCCCACGGATCTCCAGATACTCCCTCGCCTCACCGGTGCCCGCCATCCCTTTCCTGAACCGAGAAAAACAACGCCTGGCCAGGGAAAGTTCATTTGAATTTGATCGTACTTTTCCTCTTGAAGAAAAGTGGAAATCCGAATCGCACACGATTTCTTTCAGATGGACAAACTTGGGCGATTTCTCAGGGCTTCCATCCATTTTTACACCACGCCGCATCCAACAGGTTTTTGTTTTAAGGTAAACCAGGTTTTTGGTCCTTCCCTGTGGAGAAGTTACTTTTAAGTCAGTGAAAGTTCTTGGCCCATGATGAAAAGTCTTTGCCAATTAGTACTCAACAACTCCAATTCATTTTTTTCTGGTTCAAGATGAGTAGGAGCCTAATAAGGCTGTGATAAAAGGGCAAAAGGCACCGAGAGCCAAAAGCGGATTAATGAGCTCCTCCATTTATTTGTCTTCCTAACAGCTGAACTGTTACAACTATTGACACTCTTCAAAAGGTTCCGCTCTGAACCCTGTCCAGGCACTGCAGGCTCCAATGGACATCTTCAAATCCAGAGAATGGAGGGGCAAGAGCTTCCCCCGTGTGATGCCAAAACCAACAAAGCCCCATGGATCAGGTAATGAAACTTCAGCTTTTCCCCCTTTGAGATTTATTTACTGGCAGCTGACAAGGGGCAAATTCAGCTCGAATTGTGCAGTCAAGGCCCTGTCAAGCTTTGAGAGGCACCCTTGTCTTGAAGCACCTTCATGACTGGCATTTCACTCAAAAGCCCTCGGCACTGGTCCTTAACAGCTTATGACATCACAAAGGACACTCCAGACAGATGCCTACATGGCATCCTGCAGCATTTTAAAAGAGAATTAGTGGTTTTAATTATGGTCGTAGTATGAAAGGGAACCATGCAAGCTCCACGGGAGACCTTTGATCAGACCCTTTTGCTAGTACAATGCCACGGAACTGTGACTATTCCTGGTAAGGGGCCTTTTCTTGCTGAATGACTCACCAGTGATCTTTGAATGCAGACAAGCTTCTAGCCCTCCCTCTTCATTAGTGAGCATTTCTATACAGGGGCCTATATAGCGCTTGGAGTCTAGGAGCTATACAATTGGGGGGAAAAGAATCCCTACAGATTCTGGCCTCTACTTAGGAAATGCTGAAGGACTCAGAGTGACTTTATTCATTAAAACAGGTTGCTATTAATTAACTGTCATAATAAAATAAAGAACTATTATTTGCATTTCTTACTATGTTCTCTTTAGTAATATGTATAAAAGATGCTTGTAACAGAAATGAATTTATTGAACCACTTCCCCATCCCCCCGCCCCCCATCCCCGCCTTTTTTTCTCCTTTTTTTTTTTTTTTTTTTTTGCATTTTGGCAGCAGGAGCCTACTAATTATTGGGCCCGGATTTACGAGCCCAAACAGAAGTAAAACATAAATATAAAATTAACTAAGGAAATACAAAATCCTTTTTATTTGCCACTTTATGCAACTGAAAGAAAGCAAACAAATTAGCTTTATTTTTTAATCATTTCAGAGAATTGTCAAAGACAATAAAACTCCCAACTTTTTTCAGAATGTTCACTGGGTTGGTGTTTAGCTTGAAGTGTGAGATTATAACAACCATAGCTACTCAGGAAAAAAAAAAAAGGATTTTTAACTCGAAGCAGAGCAAAGTTCGCTCTTAAAAAACAAATCGCTTTTGGGAAACAAAAAATGTGTCTTTGGTCTGGTATTACTATTTTATGAATTTAATCATCAAAACTGAGCCCAATAAGCAATAAGCAATTTTCAAAACTGATTCCAATAAAAGACTCATAATTGATATTTAAAGTAAGTGAAAATAGCCCATTCTCTTCTGGTATCTAATCAAGCAAAGTCATTAGGCGAGAGACTGAGGAAGTAGGAAGGTTTTCAGGAAGATTCTCACTGAAATGCTAATTGACACGGCATACACAGAATTTGCATACATAGCACATCACAATCATTCAAACACTCCACTAAACAGTACTGTTGTACCAGATCTGGGAGATGACTGTCTTCAATTTTTAAAAAAATTTTTTAGTTTTTTTCCTTAGAGGAAAAACTTTTAGACTTTGGAATTCTGGAAGCTGAACGATGAGCTGCTTTTTCACATCCTGCCGCCTTAGACATTTTTCCTATTTCTCAGACTTTGCAGTTCTTTTCTTAGGTGCTTTAGAGCAACGAAAAGATCAGGCAGCTGTGGATCATTCCGCGCTTTCTGGGTGTAGAGACGGAAGTGTGTGATGGTTTCCGATAATAAGACTTCGGGGTCTACACCTCTTTCCTGAAGACGTAACATCCGCTCACAGGCGATGGCGTAGTTCTTGTGCCAATTCACTGGGTGTTCTTTTTGTAAAGAGACAATCTCCTTATAAAGCTGAAAAACAGCAAAGATGTTGGTATGCCATTGTTATCCCTTGACTTTTTTTCAAAACACAGAAAACAGAGAGGAATTAATCATACAAGAGGAAAAATCCAAGCAGCCTATAGTAAAAAATTGAATCATTGTTAGGCCATGCAGAAAATGCAAGAATGTGACTGTAATTATTACAGTGGCAGGAGGCAAATGTGCTTCATCTGAAACTGCTTCTGGGGTTTTTCGGATGTTGCAGAAGGAACCTAAGACACACTGTGTCAGGACAAAATGCTCTTCCTCCAGAAAGATGTTCTGGGAAAGGGATTTAGCTCTAATTCATGGAAAGCTATTTACTCAACAGGCAGAAAGGCTGAAACTCTAAATTTAGCTGTTGGAGGAAAAAAAATAGCTTTCTTTAGAAAACTGCATAGAAAAAGAACTGGAAGGAATTTAAATTTTGACCCTCCTTTTCATATAAATTTCTCTCTCATTAGAAACAACAGTAGTAACAATGGCAACAATAAACCAGCTCCAACAAATCCATCATTGAATAGGCTGGGCGTGGAGAATTTAAGAGACATCCTTAGAGCAAGATACCAAAAATCTTCAGGGCATCCTATAATTACAATTTCGACAGTTAAAATTTTGCCCACAGAAATCAGGAATTTTGTTTTGCAACATCAGAGATCATATGAATTTGGACAGAGTTTGAGCCTTTGATATTGAGTTTTCCAGGGAGAAACATTAAAATTTAACAAATAAAGTAGACCCAAATCTGCACATTGGAATACTAGACTTGCTTATTTGGAAATTCCACAGCCTTCTGGGAGATTGGCAAGTTGGAGTCGGATCTGCAGGAACACGAAGTCGGCTACAGATGTGGTGGACACACAGAACAAGGAAGAAGGAATGATGCTTTCTCCAGGGGCTTCTGCTGTTAGAACTGTATCCATCATGTCATTCAGTGGAAAGGGACCCATTATACTAGCTATTGCCCCAACTTCCACTCCAGGGCAGATAAATGCATCCCTACCTAACCTACTTTTAAATCGCATCCACAGGAAAAATCTCAGAATTCATATTCGATGTGTCATTTTGGTATTTAATAAGCTTTAGTCTTTAAGCTGGCTTTTAAAGCAGTTTCCCCCTTCGCTTCTTTCCCTCCAGAACAAAGGAAACAGTCACCTTGAGCTTGCATGGACATCATAGCTATGAAGCTAGCCTCCCACTCTTCCATTCTCTTGGTCAGATATCCAGTGTTTCTCTACCTTTCCTCATGGTCTGTTGACTCTACTGTTGCTTCTCTCCCAAGCGTCCCTTCGAAGGAGGAGGGATGGACGCGTGGGAAGCGCACGGCATGCTGTCCAGCACAGAGCACATGCTCAGAACTGTGCAGGTTCTTTACCTTCCCGAGTGTTCAAAGTCCTACCAAGGTTCTGGAGTTCAAAACAGAGGCCAGCCCTTCAGTGAGCGCTGTCCCAATGGCTCAAGAGAACAAGAGGCTCAGTCGTGTGTTCCCCGTTATGTATTCTCTAGCTATGGAACAAGCATACTGCCCGTTTCTAGAACATTGTTACTGACACAACATCGACTTATTTGGGGTGGCGCATTAAGCCACATGTGCTGTATTTTAAGAAGCTGGTCACTTCTCATCACGTGGAATTATATTTCCTCCTCTATGGGTTACTGTGACATTTGTCTTAGCAGACTCTATTCTATTTACTGGGGACACCCATTTATCAAATGTATTCCTAAAGATAACAGGGCTATTCCCTGCTCCCCCCCACTGTTCCTGAACTTTAGGTCCCCCAAACTTAAAGTTCTGTGTAAGCTATTGAGTGGAATACTATAAAAAACAACAAAAATGTCCTACACCTAGTAAGAATGTTCTTGAACAACCAATGCCAGAGGTGGATTTGTGTGGACCCATCACATATGTGACCTTATTTGGCTTGCAAACAAGGTCACACATCTGGAGACATACACACAGAAGAGACCTACCGATTTGTGTCCACTGAAAAGAGTAAAGTTTACAGGCCCAAAGGGACAATATATCTGTGAATTAGCTTCAGTAATGGCCTAGCCACTGACCATGGGATGGGTCAATGATAAGAATATGAAATAATAGTAAGTCTTAGATTTCTCCTGACTAAATACTGCTTGTTTTTCACACAATCACAGGGTGTTAGAGATGAACAGGATATGACATGAGAAGGACACGAGAGATCATTGATAAAGCTTAAAGCCCACTTCTATTTTTAGAAGAAATCGAGGCCTGGAAAGGTGAGCTGACTTACACTTGGCAATTAATGGTGGAGCTGGCCTTGAACCTGAACCTCGATATTGCCAGATGGAACTCCAGCTTGTTGTCTCCTGTAATCCATCCCTTGCTGTCCCTGAGTGGTGCCTCGGAGGGTTCTGCCTCTGTCCCTGTGGACTGTCCTCCCTCACCCACCCTCTTTACTACTCTGACCTGCCGTGTGTCTGGCCAGCTCCTTCTGACCTTTTCAAGGTGACACTCCAGGGACGTCTCCTCCGAAGCCTCCCCTCCCTTCCTCACCAGCCCCTCTCCAGGACGGGGGGACGCATGTACAGCTTGCTGTCCCCACAGCTCCTCTGTAAACCCTGCACATCCCTTGCAAGACTGAATGTAACTGAGGACTCTATCTTTTGTCTTCCTCTGTAGGCTGCTACCTCTTGGGTAGCAGGGACAATGCTTGGTCGTCTTTGCCACAATACTGGGTATAGGCTAGGCGCTCAAGAAAAGCTGAGTAAATGAGGACACAAATCAACAATGAACCCATGATCACAACATTTAGGAGTCAAACGGGTCATGCTGACAGGACACCGTGCGATTTGGCCCGAGCACCGAGCTGGTGCTGGGTGGGCAGCCTCACAGCTCCGCAGGAGGTAGCCCAGACACCTCGGCTGCTCACACACACGGCTCCAGGGCTTGGGTCTCACTGGCCCTTGCCAGGACATCTGTTTGCTAGACAGCAGGCTCCGAGACAGTCTCTGAAGGTGTCTCAAGAGCCCAGGGCTATGAATCGCAGAAAAGCAGGGACTCATTGAGACTGGGGAACAGCAAGTTCTGTCCTCTTGTTCCTCACCAGCAAGGACCCCCACCCTTGATGGCCAGTTTGGCCTCCTGGGGCCACAGTCCCAGGACAGAGCCAGTCTCCAAGATCTTTATCTTTCTCAGGAAGTCCCAACCAGCCACGAACCTATTGCTTCAAGTGCAGTGAGGAGCAGGACGCTTGCATGGAGGGCCACCTGTCAGAACTTGTCTGGTGGGGGCTGGGTCCTGTTCCAATTGCTTCCTATGTGTTTCCTGTTGCTGTTGTAACAAATCACCACCAACACAGTGGCTTAAAACAACACATGTGTATTATCTTCCACTTCTGGCGGTTAAAATACATAAAATCAAGTTGTTATTTATTTTTTCTCCAAAATCAGCAGGGCTCTGTTCTTTCTCGAAGCTCTAGAATCTATTTATTTGCCCTTGGTAGCTTCCATAGGCTACCTGCCCTCCCCGACTTGTGATCCCTTCCTCCACCTTCCAGGCCAGCCACCCAGTGCCTTCGAATCTTTCTGTCTGCCCTCCGCTTGTATTATCACCTTTCCTTCTCTGCCTCAGACCTTCCTCGCCTCCTTCTTAGAAGGGCCGTGTGATTACACTGTGTCCACCTAGACGACCCAGGATCATCTTCCCACCACAAGACCCTTAATCACATGTACAAAGCCCCCTCGGTCATGTAAGCCCATCCATCCATTCACAGGTTGTGGAGATGAAGACACGGACACCTTTGGGGATGGGGTATCATCGGCCAACTGCATCATTTACTTTAGACATTATTTGTGATACACGAGTAGTTTTCCATTTATACCGCTTTACAAATCAAATAAAACTAGATATGACAAAGTAAAAACTTTACTAAAAACTCTCCATTCCAATCACCACCACTTTCCCACCAAACATATTTAGGGATATAAAAGTGTAACATACGTTATATGCGTGGGTGTAGAGTTGAGCCTTCACACCTGAAGGTATGTTCACAGTTTCTGCCAGGTTAAAGATGAAGAACGGTGTTTTCATCCTGGAGTCAGGGTTTGGGGAGGGAGAGGAACCTTCATTAAAACCATGTTGTCCAGTTTTACACTTAAAGCTACATCTGTCTGACTTCTCACTGATAGAGAATATACAAAACCCTTTACTGAATACTTTTTCCTCTCTCATAGTCACAGAAGTTTACTCAGAACCAACAACAAATTCTTTCCCCGCTGCCAACATGCGGCATTCACACTGTTTGCCGAAGCTTTGAGGAAAAAGCTTAAATTCTATATCGGTTCTCCACCAGATGTACATCACTGTCACGGGAGAGCAGCTGGGAAGAGGGGCACAGGGGCACTGAGTTCGTCAGCACGGCCTTGAAGTGCCCATCGCAATGGCTCATGCCATGTGTGATTCGTTCTTCAAAGGCAGTCAGACTCTCGGACCATGTGTCTCATCCAAACTGTCTTTGGCAAACCCATTAAGTCAATACCTGCCTGGATCATGACCTGCTTTCTTCTTTTATGTGATCTCCTCCCCAGCTTTCCTACCTTCAGTCATAGTGAAGCATTGTGCGAACATACGGTGCATCTTTGATCAGTTCTTCAAAGCAAGTGTTTGTCCCTATAACTAGGCTGATCACTTGCAAACAGACTGTCTTCCGACTTTTTCCATAAACACTGCTGCCTAAACCACAGTATGGCTATTTTTGCAATTGCTATTTGGAAGCTCCATTTCTTGACTTTAAAAAAAAAAACAACACTCTTTAAACTTATGTAAATCCTTTATAACTCAATCCTCAGTGCAAAGTACAGTCTCTGGCTCAGACAGGGCCCCCTTCCTTTGCTGAAGGAATGCTTCCCATGTACTTGATATCCCCGTCGGTATGCCACTGAGGACTTTATTTTTTTAAATATATTTTTTAAAATTGTTTTTAAAAAAGATTTTATTTATTTATTTGACAGACAGAGATCACAAGTAGGCAGAGAGGCAGGCAGAGAGAAAGGGGGAATAGGCTTCCTGCTGAGCAGGGAGTCCAATTAGGGGCTTGATCCGAGGACCCTGAGACCATGACCTGAGCCAAAGGCAGAGGCTTAACCACTGAGCCACTCAGGCACCCCGAAGACTTTAATATTGTATTTAGGCCAAAGTCTGTGAGTGTTAGATATCTTGAGTATTTTATTTATTTCTTAAAAGATTTACTTATCTGAGAGAGAGAGAGAGAGTGGTGGGGAGGGGCAGAGGGAGAGGGAGAGAGCCAGATTCTCTACTGAGGGTGGAACCCCACCTGGGGCTCAATCCCACCACCCTGAGATCACCACCCCAGCTGAAACCACGAGTCAGATGCCTAATTGACTGCACCACCCAGGCGCCCTGGTATTCTGAATATTTAAAATAACGACAGGAACCAGTGGCATCCAGAACGTCCCCGTGAAGGGCTCCATGCAGGAACAACAGCATATCAGCATTCAACAAGTCCGTCTGCTCCCCTGGACTGTGAGCTCCTTGAGGGTCGGAACCGCGTTGTATTCACAGGTGTAGCTTCCAAACCCGGCATGGTGTCTGGCCTCTAGGAAGTACTGGATCAGTGCTTAAGCGCATTACCCATGGATTCAGGGCCTTATCAACTTCCCCTCAATCAATTACACTTTGGTTTAGTTGAGGCAGGAGAGCCTCAGAGCAGCCCAGAGTTCCTGAATCAGGCAGAGGTGAGTTCCAGACTCTGTCACATGTAGCGATTTGGCTCTGGCAAGTAACCTCTGTTTTGTAAAACCTCCAGTTTGTCCTTTTGTAAAACGGGGATAATAGCAACCTCTTTATAGGTTGTTATGAGGGCAAAATGAGATTACGAACGTACAGCGATCAGCACCATGCCTCAAACAAAATGCTCACAAATGCTATTTTGTTATCACCACTGAATCCCAAACAGACTAAGTGCGGGCTAGTCACCTTGCTTGCCACATCTCTTCGTTGGCCACAGATTCCCAAGAAGATGGATCAAACCTGCAGTTACAAGAAAACAGTGACATTTTTCTGTTGGCTATATTTATTGCTACGGACAGGTAATCCTTATTTTGTAATCTCACAGGGCAAATAAAATAGGTTGGATCATGAAGTACTGATAGGGATGGAAATAATAAACTTCTCCTAGAAAAGTCTGATTGCTAGGAATTTGAAAGTTTGGTAAATGTGTTCTTAATCTGCATAATGAGCCCCAGAGCCCCATGGGAGCGGACTAAGGATTAGTGGGAAGAGGCTGGAGGCATGGAAGAGCCAGCTGTTCCTTAAGAAGTGCTAGCTGGGCAACGGGGACGGGGCGAGGCCTGGGTCGCTCTACGGACGCAGCCAAGAGCCAAAGAGCTGAGAAGCAGGGCGATAAGCCTGAGAGAAGGGACTCCTGGCTTTGCTACCATCATTGCTGGAGCCAGGATGCTGCTCACTGGACACTTGCTAAACCATCTGCTGAATTTTTCTTTCTCTTAATTAAATTTTCTTATTATGTGTCTTTTTTGATGGAATGGACATAACAAGTGGTGTTGGGTACTTGTACTTTGGCCAGCTGTTTTCAGAAAAGGTTATATTCTTTCTTTCTTTTTTTTTTTAAAGTGAGTTCCACATCTAACATGGAGATCAAATTCACAACCTTGGGATCAAGAGTCATATGCTCCAATGACTGAGCCAGCCAGGCACCCCAGAATAGATTATTTTCTAACTTTTCCTCATGATGGTCACTGAGTGCTTTGATATAGACCTACTTATCCATCTCCAGTTGGTGCAATGTGATCTGATTGCTCATAAATGGATCCAAAACCCCTTTGTAGCATTTTTCATGTCATCTTGCCTGTTCCTGAATTATAAGCAATAGTTATCAAATCTTTAAATAATTCATAACTTAAAAGTATGCAAGGGAGGCACATTCCTATCGATGGTGATTCAATTTCCATGGGAGAGAGTCAGCTCTGTAGAGATGCTTTACAGGAAGACTGATCATCCCCCAAAAAACATAACGAGGCTAATGATGAACAACTGTGAAGAACAAGTTACTCATCAAGGGCCAGTCTCCCCCAGAGAGAAGTTATATGCTGTTCCTAAAGAACGACAAATAGGGTAAGTTCATGCATTGTGCAAACTCTCACGAGACACAGAGTATCTTGCAAAGCTCTACTCCTCAAAATGGATGTCCATTTTGAGGGTGCGAGACAGAGGATGACAGACAATCTAGCGTCATGAGAGCTGGAAGTGGAAGATGCTGTGCCCCAAACTGTCGGGGAGCCCACTCAACCACAGCCCCCCTTGCCCTCCAATCTCCCTACTATTCTTTAAACATGAGAACAAGAAATACATGTTCTCTATTAGGATTCGCACGGGCAGCAAATAACAATATTAAGAACTAATTTAAAAAAATATGCATGGGCATCTCAATATTTAGTAGGTTTTTTAAGTACACAAAACTGCTATGATCTGATGAAAAACACAGCTGCCATTCATACCTTCCATATTCTTCGGTCCAGTTATAGATATTTCTTGTAAGTTTAATCCACTCCTCAGGGTTGAATACAATCTCTGAAGGAACTAATTTGTCACAAGAGCCCCAAGGCCACAATGAATAGTTCTTTTTCCAGGTTGGGTCACCTTCATGAATTCCTATGCAAACAAATGTTTTTTTTCTATTGAAAACAGAAAAAAAATATATTTTAACTCAAAGTTCTAAATGTTAAATATAATTTATGAAGGGTCATTGTTGACTCCTTAAACCGTTGTTAAAACTGTGTGTAAACATTCTGGTTTATTTAAATCTTTCCCATATGGGCTGTTTAGAATTTACATTAGTGTAAAAAAGCTATCTGGGGGAGCTGGGGGTAAGAAAGGAGGGAGGTCAAGACAGCAATCCCATAAAGTTGTGTATGAACTCCTGGCTTATCTCTGAGCTCAGTATGTGTGGATCTGACTGTTAACAGACTTTGAGAAATGAGCCACTGCACAGATGGCTACCCAGGTCCCAGACTGGGTAATGGGCAGCACACACACGGACTGATTTAGATAGCCCGGCAAATGCATTGAAAACAGAACCAACACTGGAACTATAGGCCTCAGAAGGCAGGTCAGAACTTGCAGCCTGAGATTTACCTGACGGCCTGATAAACAAACAAAATCAACATTCTCTTTAGGATTTAAATAAGGCCCAAATATTCAAAATGTCTAGGATACAGCCCAAAATTATTTAGCATACGAAGAACCAGGAAAATCTCAACTCACATCGGAAAATGCAATCAATAGATGTCATTTCCAAGATGACACAGATATTAGAATTGTCAGACCAAGCCTTTAAAACACCTGTTATGAGCATGCACCAACAAGTAAAGGCAAGTACTCTTGAAATGAATGGAAAAACAGAAAATCTCAACAAAGAAATAGAAGATATGAAATGGAACCAAATGCAAATTACAGACCTGAAAAATACAATGATATAAATTAAAAATTCACCAGATGGGCTTAATGTTGTCTGGAGAGAGAGAGAGAGAGAGAGGATAAGAAAGAGAGAGAGAAAAAGAGAGAGACAGTGAGAACTGGCAGGTAGGGCACTTGAAGACAGATCAAGAGAAATAATACAATTTAAACCAAGTGCAATAAGACTAAAAAAAAATGTACAGTCTCAGGTATCTGTGGTCTGATGTTCATGTCATCAGAATCAGATGGAGAAGAGAAAAAATATAAAGCATAAAAAGTAAAGAAATAATGTCTAAAAAGCTCTCAAATTTTGTGAAAGACACCCTCTTACAGATTTAAGTAGCTCAGTGAACCCCAAACAGATTAGACTCAAATCCATGCCAACAGACCATAGTCAAACTGCTAAAAACTGAAGACAAATAATCTTCAAAGCAGCCAGAGAAAAACAACACATTGCATAGAGAACAACAATTTGAATGACTGTGGGTTTCTCAAATAGAAACCATGTAGGTCAAAAGATTGTAAAATAACATTTCTGAAATGCTGGTGAGGGGGAGGAAAAAAACCCCAAAACTCCCCACTAACAACTCAGAACTTCATATCCAGAATTATTCAAAAATGAGGAAGAAGTAAAGACATTTTCAGATAAAGGAAAACTAAGAGAATTTACTGCTAACCATCTTGCCCTAAAAGAAACGCTATAGGAATATCTTCTGATGAAAGAGAAATGATACAAAAGGGCAAGTGGACAATCAGAATCAAAAGAAAGGCAACATTATCTGGTAAATATCTGCATAAATATCTTGGACTATTTTTTCTCTTAAATTTGAAAATGTATATATGACAGTTGAAAACAAAAATTATCACGGGTCTGATATAAGATACATGGCAACACAACCAAAAGTGGGGAGGTTAAAGGGACTTAAATGGTAGTAAATTTTCTATATTCCACTTGAAGTAGCAAAATATTAATCCTGAGTAGACTGTGAAGAGTTCAGTACATATACCATGATTCCCAAGATCAACTGCTAAAAAAAAATCTACCAAAGACACAGTAAAAATCTCAAAAAATAATTTAAAATAGAGTACTAAAAAAAAAATCAAAATTTCCAAAAATAAGGCAGGAAAGGGGAAGCAGTGGACTAAAAACCAGAGAGAACAAACTGAGAGCAAATCATAAAATAGTAGATAGACATCTAATATGTCAATATTTGCACTAAAGGCAAATGGTCTAAATGCCTCTAATGAAATGATAGACATTGTCAGATGGATAAATAAAACAAGATCTGAATAAATGCTATCTACAAGAACCCCACTTCAAATATGATATAGGTGGTTAAAAACAAAAGGATAAAAAAATATACTATGAAAACACTAATCAAATTAAAACCAAAAAAACCCGAAGAATTCTTTTTTTGTAAAAACAGAGAAGATATAAATGTCATTCAATGGCATTTTCAGCAAATATGAGGACAATCTGACATTTATATGCCAAAAAGAAGTAACAATATAAAACCCTCAAGAACCCTGTCTCCATCCCTTGCCCCCCTTATGAAGAGTAACTCAAAGTAGATCATTGATCTGAAATGTAAAATAAAACTATTAAACTCCTAGAAGAAAACATGAGAAAATCTTTGTGACCCAGCATTAGGCAACGAGTTCTTAGATGTGACACCAAAAAGTATGATCCAAAAAAAGAGAAAAGTATGATCTGTAAAAGCAAAAATGATTAATTGGATTTCTTTGAAATAAAAAACTTTTATCTGCAAAAGACACCTCAAAGAGAATAAAAAGTCAAGCTACAAACTATATGAATCATATTATTTGACAAAGGATTTATACCTAGAATACATGAAGAACTCTTAAAACTCAATAGTTAGAGAAACAATCCAATAATCCCATCCACATTCACACACAAACCTGTCCATGAATATTTATAGCAGCTTTATCCCCAAACTGCAAACAGCTCAAATGCCTTTCAACAAGTGAATGGATAAAGATACTGTGGTATACTTCTACAGTGGAACACTACTCAGCAATGACAAAGAACAGACTATCGGTACATACAACTTGGATGGATGTCAAAGGCATTATGCCAAGTGTGACATGCCAGCGTTCAAAGGTTACATACTTCATGAATCCATTATATGACATTCTGGAAAAGGTATAATGACAGCAATGGAGAACAGGCCAATGGTGGTGGGGGTGAAGGCCTTGTGACCACACAGGAGCAGCACAAGGGAATTTCTGAGGTCATGGCTCTGTTCTGTATCCTGATTGTTGTGGGAGTTTACACAAGTGTACACACGTGTTGAAATTCGTAGAAATTGACGTAGAACTCTACGTCAAAAAATAAAAGATAGAATTTTACCGCATGTTAAAATAAAATAAAATAGTAAGTGTTAATATTAGCTTCCTTCCTTGTAAAAAGTACCCATTTAGAGAGCTTTCATATGATACTGATGGCTCAATGCTTGGGGGAAAAAGTCTCTATCAAGTGCCTCTCAATTGTTCACGTCCTCTGACTTGGTAATTTCACGTCTGAGAATCTATCCTAAAAATTCAAACTTCCACCCCCTCCAAAGAAAAACTATACACACAGTCATTTAATATAGTCTATAATTTTACCATAGTTAAAAATTAGGCCATGTTAAATATCTACTAATAGTTCCATTCCTCTATTATTAAAATATAGTACATGTACCTACTAAAAATATTCATAGTGTAAAAAGCATTAAAAATGGCTTTATGATAATTATTAAAAAAAGGATTCTTCTGCATTATGCTTTTGATTTCTTTGTATTTCTGAGTGATAGAACCGTTTTTTCTAGTTTAAAAAATACTTTTTTTTCCTTAAAGATTTTATTCATTTATTTGAGAGAGAGACAGTGAGAGAGTGCATGAGAGAGGAGAAGGTCAGAGGGAAGAAGCAGACTCCCCACGGAGCTGGGAGCCCCATGCAGAACCTGATCCCAGGACTCCAGGATTACGACCTGAGCCAAAGGCAGCTGCCCAGCCAACTGAGCCACCCAGATGCCCCTATAAAATAATTTCTTATTCTATAATGAACAATGCTACTTTTTTAAAAAAGATTTTTATTTATTTATTTGTCAGAGAGAGAGAGCTAGAGAGCGAGCACAGGCAGACAGAGTGGCAGGCAGAGGGAGAAGCAGGCTCCCCACCGGGCAAGGAGCCCGATGTGGGACTCGATCCCAGGACGCTGGGATCATGACCCAAGCCGAAAGCAGCCCCTTAACCAACTGAGCCACCCAGGCGTCCCCAATGCTACTTTTTAAAGTAAAAATTTTATTTTAAAACTGTTACCAATAAGCAACATTAATCATGAGGCCCTGGTTAGTCAAAAATTAACAAAAATTGATGGCCCAGAAGGTTCATCACCATGTTATAATAGCCAAAGTCCAGAAACAACAAAAGTGTCCAAAAACAGAATATTTGTTAAGTCATCGTGCATCTATGTCAGAATATTAAACAGCCAAGAAATGACAGTAACAAAGGCATTTTTCAGAGTACATGGGGAAATGTGTCTGACATGATACCAGGTGAAAAGAAACTGAACAGGCAACTAAATATGATCCCAGCTAGTACAGTATGACTGTGTGAGAATGGTATGTGTTTGTGTGAGCACATAATTGATGGTAAAACTGAATCGAATTCCAAAAAGTTTACCAAGATGTTAAGACTATGACATCTGTCTTAAAGACAGAGGTTACTGCTCTACACTTACCTGTCTGTAGTTTTTAGAGTTTCCAAGGAGCATACAGCATTTCCATAACGAGGCCAGGCCTCATCCATGGCTATGGGATAAGGCCCTTGACCATCTGGGCCCCGCCCTCCCTCTGCACTCATGCCTTCACCTAGCCGTCTAAGCCCTGTGCTCCACACTTACTGGGCTACCCCCAGTTTCCCTAGAGCTCAGCCAGCCCTTTCCAGGACTTCACACAAGCACTTCCCTTGAATCAGCCTTCTCCCGCCTGCTTGGCAAACTCCTAGCTTGTCTTTAAGTCCCCAACATTTTGTCCATACCAACACTACCATGCTTCCCAGATGACAGTGTAATTTATCTGCTTCAGACGTCACGCACAGCCCGAAACCCTCCCTGAAAGACCGCAAGAGCAGGGGCCGTGCCCAAGCGTCCGTAGCTTGTACAGTTGTTGGGGCATCTTGGCCACTCAGGGCTTATTAAGTAATGCGGAAGGAAGGCCGCCAGGCAGAATTAATTGCTTCTTCATCCATCTCCCAGTTACATCACCCATTCAGTAAACACAAAGCCTGGCCGGTGTAGAGCGTATCCCATTATATTACAGTCAGTTACACACATACCCATGTACAGATGCAACTAGACTGTGGTCTCTCTGAATCTGGAACTCCTCTCACTTTACTGCCAAGGCCTAACATGAGCTGGAACATAGCAGATTCAATAAAAGTTTGTGGGGTCACATTAAATAAAATTCATCCCCCCAAATTCCTCTTTATGGATGTTAATGGCACTTGGTATTTCATTCCAAAACAGAACAATTAAGTGTTACTCTCATAACACATTGATACCAATTCCTTACTGCTTCATGAGCCACAGTAAACTCAGGCTCTGAACATCACATATCATATTCTTAGTAAGGGATAATTTAACTTGGGAATTTAGAGAGAATTTCTCAAGTTCCCTTGATAAGAGAACAGAAACTACCCAACAAGTCTTCTTCACACCCTGGACAATCCCAAGCACTTTGTGGATAGGAAAAGTGTTCAACACTGTACCACTGAAGGAGTTATTCATTCTCGACCTTAACTATGAATAATTTTATATTCTTAAGAACAGAATTCACAATTCTCATATGTTATCTCAGCCAGCATAACTGTAGGTGTTTTTCTTACTTACAAAAATGCCTTATCCTTTATAAAAAAAATCCTTAGGCTATTTTTATATAGTGATTATTCCTGGAAAACATTTGCTTTACACTTAAAAGGGGGCCACGGTGTTGATCAGGGGAAGCTATAATTGCTTGCGATCCACCTGCAATGATTTCAAGTAGACAGGCACATCTCCAATTTCTCTGAATTGTACTAAGATCTTATTTGCTATTCTTGTTAATCTGTCTTTATTTTTCCTTTACCCAGAACAATAACATTTATTTCTGCCTGGCCTCATTTATGCACAGATATTCAATTTAATTACAAAGCTAATCTCACCGGTGACAGGAAAATAGGAGTAGAAAATTGGTCTTTTGGATGAGGCACAGCTGCTACATAAACAATTTTAGAAAAGCTTAAGATTTTAGAAAAGCTATTATATGAAAAGAATGCTTACTGTTTATTTATTTCAAGAAAATGATAAAGATTAAATGTGACCATTCCACTAGGTAATATTCCTTCCACAGGATTCCACCGGTCTCCAGGAAAGTTGACACCTGGTAAATGCTTCGCCATCTTGGGTAAATACCACTCATAAGTCATCATCTATTGGAAAAATAACAAATGATGTCATATGTTTGATATACTTGTTAAAAAAGAATCAAGTTTATAAGGTATAATGGAAAAGTTCGAAGATATGGATATACTCATTAAACATTAATATCACAAGTCACATATGTGGCACTGACTTCTCCTCTAATGACTTAAACCTTGGATTTCATTTCTTAAGCTGTGACTATTATTGGTAACATAAGCACCCGGTTTGATCTCACCTCCGTGCATCTGACAGACTACCCAGAATGATCTTACCCCATTCTCCTAGCTAGAGGATGTGTACCCAACTTTCAGGCCAAGCTCAAGTACCACTTCCTCTGTGATGCACCCCCCGCCCTCAGGTTCCATAGCAGAATGATTGCTCCTACAGCACTTTGTACCTACCTCTGTCACAGCTCTGACCCTACTCCTCACTCACCTGTGAGCTTCTAGAGGGAAGGGACTATGTCTTCAGCTCTGTGTCTCTGCACCTAGCACGGGGCCTGGCACTGACTGGTTCTCAAATTCTGTTTGCTGAAATGAAATGTTTAGGGTGGCCAGACCAGAGATACAGAGATGTGTCATTGTTCTTTCGTTCATGCATGTACTCAAGAAACCAGTATTGCTCACCTACAGTGAAGAAGATAAAATCCCTGCCCTTGAGAAGCTCAATGCATGATCTAGACCTCAAAGACAAAACCCCTTTTGGCTAAATTATGTGAATTTACTAGTACATCCAAATTACTACATATCATCACATGTTCTTTTTTTAAAGATTTTATGTATTTATTTGACAGAGAGAGATACAGCGAGAGAGGGAACACAAGCAAGGGAAGTGGGAGAGGGAGAAGAAGGCTTCGCCCTGAGCAGGGAGCCCGACGCAGGGCTGGCTCAATCCCAGGACCCTGGGATCATGACCTGAGGCGAAGGTAGACGCTTAACCGACTGAGCTGCCCAGGTGACCCTCCACATGTTCTTTTGATTGAAATAAATCATTGATATCAGGAAAAATCATTTTAAAAATTCTATACTTATCTATACTTTTATATGTACAGATTTACTTTTTTTTTTTTAAGAAAAGACTCCTATTTATACTTTCAAAGCTTTGTTATAGTTTAGATATCCTCTTTTGAACAACCTTGTTTATGTTTTACTTGCTTTATACAAGTAAGTTAACTAGAAATGACAAATTACTTTTAATCTAGGTGTATTTTATAAAAACTCAAAATATATTTATTGAATTAGATTTTAATACCCAACAGTTTCAGTTCTTGGGGATACTAACATTAATTCTATACCTTCTACATGCTATGACCTCAATAGTTCTCATATAATTCTAAAGGCAACCTTATTGTGTGAGAATAATTGCATTAGACACCGCTGATTGCCCACTCAACAGCTAAAACCCTCTTCTCCCTCACACAATCCTGACTTGGATCAGGTTATCCAGGGAAGCTAAATGCTTGGGTCTAGTCTTTCTCCTTTGCTAGAAAGTAGTTTACGAATGGGCATATGACCCACTACTGGTTAGGGGGACCTGAGGGGAGGTCTGCTAGGGGCCTCTGGGGCACATGTTATTCTCAGGTTACCCTCAGCAGAGAGAGGAAGGTGCAGGGGGAGAGAGAGAAGGATAGAGAGGGAGAGGAAGGGAGCAGAGGGGAGAGTAGGGGAGAGGCACTTTGCTCCATTTTAGGATGTGATGTTTGGAACTGGGCACTCATTGGTTCAAGATGGATGGAGAAAAGTGGCCCCAGAACGCTGACATCACTGAACTGCTTATATTATTCCTCCTAAAACCTCCTATCTTCAGACTACTACTTATGTGAGATTAAAAACTCCATAGTTTAAGCTACTCTCAGGTATTTTGTTTCTTGCATTCAAAAGCATCCTAACTTATATGATGATCATTTCCATTTTATAGATCAGGAAACAGAAGCTCTGAGAGGAAAAAAATCATTAGCCCCGTGTCACACATCCTGGAAGTGACAGAATGAGGACTTGAATTTAGGTCTAATTAACTTTGAAATCCATGCTTCTCAACGATGGTTGCTGCCATCCTGATTTTAAGTACTTAAAATCATGGTGGGATACCATATTATGAATTAACAGCCTAGCTTTTGTCAGAATCTACACTGAAGATCAAATTAATCAACTTGTGTAGATGATATAAAGGCAAACTGCTTATAAAAATGTATAATGTGCAAATTTCTCTATATTTGCAAATCTGTTTATATAGTTTTCTTCAAAAAGTTCAAATTATTCATTCATTCAATAAAATTTATTAAATGTTGTACCTAATAATTCACTTAATCAAACTAATCATAGTATTAAGATTCGTATCAAGATGAGGAATTTCTCTTTCCCTGATGACTGGTCTAAAAACACCAGAGACAGATTTGTTCACTTTTAGGTATTTATGGTTTAAATTATAAATCTTATATAAAGCTTACATACATTTCTTCAGTTCCAGAAGACTGTTCTAATAAATCTGGAAATCTTCACAAGTCCTCTCCAAACACATTTTTGTCATAAGGCCAAAAGTTTACACACAAATCCTATAGCAGAACTGTGGTTAATAATTTCTATTTTGAGTGAAATGTTTACTCATATGCAGTATAACTTATTTTTTTATTTTTAAAAATATTTAATTTATTTATTTGTCAGAGAGAAGGAGAGAGAGAGCACACAAGCAGGCAGAGGTGGAGAGAGAAGCAGGCTCCCTGCTGAGCAAGGACCCCCCCCCCCACCCCCCCGTGCGGGACTCAAACCCAGGATCCTGGGATCATGATCTGAGCCGAAGGCAGTGGCTTAACCCACTGAGCCACCCAGGAATCCCTGCAGTATAACTTATTTTATATTCAACCTAATGTATTTTAATCCTGGGACCAGTAGGCAGTGTTAATTTGAATGTCTGGGTTGGCTGAATGTCACAGAACTATTTTTTTTTTAAATTTTATTTATTTATTTGACAAAGAGAGAGACAGCTAGAGAGGGAACACAAGCAGGGGGAGTGGGAGAGGGAGGCGGGGCTTGATCTCAGGACCCTGGGACCATGACCCAAGAGGAAGGCAGACACCCAACAACTGAGCCACCCAGTCATCCCAATCAAAGAACAATTTAAAAATAAATTTACTGTGAAAAGAACCAAAATGCCCTTCAGCAGATGGATAAAGAAGATATGGTCCATATATACAATGGAGTATTATGCCTCCATCAGAAAGGATGAATACCCAACTTTTCTATCAACATGGACGGGACTGGAGGAGATTATGCTGAGTGAAATAAGTCAAGCAGAGAAAGTCAATTATCATATGGTTTCACTTACTTGTGGAGCATAACAAATAACATGGAGGACATTG
>PISX010015498.1:0-49457 GCA_004024625.1 Mellivora capensis
TCCAATCAGGTCACCATCGTGGCTTGCCAGCCAGAGAGCTTTTTAATGTTTTTAAAGTGACCTCAAATTCTTCCTGTCTTGCATTATGCTTTGATCTATACTTTAGCTCTCAAAAAAGGGATGATACTGCTTCCAATTACACTCACTGATATTTACTATGTACTTACTCTGAGTCAGGCTATTGGAGGCACCAGATCTTCCACAATGAAACACAAAAAAATCTCTGTTCTCATGGAGTTTATGTTCTAATGGACTTCACATAACCCCTCAATACTGACAACAAAATTCACAAGTGCTGAAAAATTACACAGAGGCACTAGGGGGGCAGAGTTTTTTGGAGTAAGGCCATTATCATTATTGCGTGAGCATTCAATTAAGTGTAAAAGGAAAAGCCTGGTGGTGGGTTTTAGGGAGGGTACGTATTGCATGGAGCACTGGGTGTGGTGCAAAAACAATGAAAAATGTTACGCTGAAAAGAAATAAAAATAAATAAAAACTTAGGGTTTGTCATAAGAGACTCTTAATCTCACAAAACAAACTGAGGGTTGCCAGGGGGAGGGGGTAGGGAGAGGGTGGTGGGGTTATGGACATTGGGGAGGGTATGTGCTATGGTAAGTGCTGTGAAGTGTGTAAACCTGGCGATTCACAGACCTGTACCCCTGGGGCTAATAATACATTATATGTTGATAAAAAAATAATTTTAAAAAAAAGGAAAAAAGAACAACACATTTTAATTAACTTAGCTTCTTTCAGCCTCAATTTTTCTCATTTATGATAACAGAGATAATGTATATACAGAACCAAGAAAACACTGTAAGTCAAGACCAGTCATATACTTGGTTGGATGCTGGGTAAAAAAAATACACACACACACACACGCGCGCGCGCGCGCACGATCCTATCTGAAAGATTGCTTCGTACCCCTTCACCTTTACTAAAGACCTATCTTAGCACCCGTTTTTGCTAGCCAAAAAGAAACCCGATGAGGATTTTCACTCATTCACTCATTCAGTACCATTCACAAGATGGTAACTGCACTTTGCTTTACTCCATTTCAGCTGACAAAAGGATTCCCAGGAATGTTCTACTTTCAAATAGCAGGGAAAACTGTCTACACAAAGGACATTTCTGAGATGACTAGAAGATGTGATATGGACTGTATCATGAATAACAGAGTCCTTGCTGATTTTCTCAGATGTGGTAATAAGGACTCGGTTGGGTAAGAGACTATCCTTGTTCTTCAATGATGTACAGAGATACTGTCAGGGGAAAAGCATCATGGGGACTTAAACCAACCGGCAAAGGGAGGTGTTTACA
The DNA here is from genome assembly GCA_004024625.1 of Mellivora capensis. NCBI lineage: Eukaryota > Metazoa > Chordata > Mammalia > Carnivora > Mustelidae > Mellivora > Mellivora capensis. Next base: position 1,318 of record PISX010015498.1, read on the forward strand.
TATGTAGAGATGAAGCATATGTGGGGGTACAGGTTAACAACTAGGCAGAAAATATTGGGGTCCGTTGCACTATTGATACGTATATATTTTTTTAACCTTACTATGAATTTCAAAATTTGCAAGATAAAATGTGGTCTGAAGATTATGTGCCTCAGGAAGAAAAAAAATCTCGTAATACAATGCTAACAATCTTAAATTTCAACATAAATATGAATTCATAACACTTAAAAATATGAGCAAAGACCTATTTAACTTCAAATGTTTCTATTTAAAAGCTTAGCAAAATCTATCAAAATGTTTAAAGTGTCTCAATGTGCAAAAAACCGAAGTTTTCCCTCCAGCTTCCACAGAAAATATAAGAGGCAAAAAGTATCCCAACACTATAGGGAAATGATGGGGCAAGAGCACGCCTGGTTTTACAGAGGGAAGGACAACAGCTCACCAATGTGAACAGTCATGCAGGCTGTCATGCAGGGCTTTCCGGAGCACCGAGTCCTTGTCATAAATGCCCCAGGTAGCCTGGAGCACAGAATCAAGTAAGCAGTCTCCTGCAGTCCGGTTCCAAAGTGCGTACAGCCGACTGTCCAAACGCGTAGCCAACTCCAAAGACCAGTTTATAATTGGGGATTCTTCTTCTAACTCTATATAAGGAATTTAAGTAACATGTTCATTTCCATGCAATTTAGGACTATTCACCGGAAGAAAGAACCCATTCTCTAGATGTTGATAAGTTGATGTTCATTTTTAAATACCTAAATAAATCTGATCAATTGGAATACAAACCTTCCAAGTAGTTGAAACATCTGTGGCCCTAGAATAATTTTCTCAACTTTTTTTTTTTAAAAGATTTTATTTATTTATTTGACAGAGAGAGATCACAAGTAGGCAGAGGAAGAAGCGGGGGCGGGGTGCTCCCCACCGAGCAGAGAGCCTGATGTGGGGCTCGATCCCAGGACCCTGGGATCATGACCTGAGCCGAAAGCAGAGGCTTTAACCTCCTGAGCCACCCAGGTGCCCCAATTTTCTCAACTTTTAAGTTCTTTACTATTTGCTAAGAATGCTTAACATGGAAATATACACATTCTAGGACAGGAAGTAGAAAACCAAGGCTTAAAAACTTTTATACCCTTATTCCATCACAATTAAGAGACATGAATGAGCATTCTTCAATTTTTTTCCAGTTTTATCAAGATATAATTAACAGAAGAGCATTTTTAACAGCACTATGTGACACTGCTCCTAAGGAATTTACATTGTCAATTAAAGTAAAAATAAGACAAGTAATCTATACACTGAACTGTTCTAAGCCTTAAAAAGCAAAGTGTGTATGGATATTGAACTAAATCATATTAATTCCACACTTACCTTTCTGAACATCTCTATCAAGCACCTCATCAAATAGTTTTTCCTGGACTGTTGGAGGCAAGTCTTCAATATCTACAAAGAAAAAAAAAAAAGACTTAGAAGATTTTCTTATGTCTCATTACAATAAATTTGATATAAGGATCTAATGGTGACTTCCTCTAAAATAGTTCTCTTGCTGGGACAGCTGGGTGGTTCAGTCCAACTCTTGGCTTCGGCTCAGGTCATGATCCCAGAGTTGTGAGATCAAGCCCCACACTGGGTGCTCAGCACAGAGTCTGCTTGAGATTCTCCCCCCTTCCACCGCCCACTACTTATGTGCTTTCAAATAAATAAAATTTAAAAAAAAAAAAAAAAAAAAAAAAAAAAATAAACAAAAAAAAAATTTAAAATAAATTTTTTTTATTAAAAAAAAAAAAAAAAAAAAAAAAAAAAAAAAAAAAAGACTTTCTTCCATGAAAAGGTGTAGAAAGGCTTTTTTTGTTTAAAAAAAAAAAAAAAAAAAAAAAGCATGTATAGTGTGTGCATAAATGGAACATGAAAGATTTCCTTTCTATACTTTATTAGCAAAACTGTTAACTAAAAACAATAAAAAGAGTATTTGGACCAATAATTACATATAACTATTATCAAAAAGATAAGAGATAATAATGTTGGCAAGGATGTGGGGAAAGGGAACCCGTGTGCACAGTTAGTGGAATGTAAACTGGTGCAGCCACCATGGAAAACAATATGGAGGTTCCTCAAAATGTCAGAAGTATCATGATCCAGCAATCCCACATCTGGGTATATATCCAAAGGGAATGAAAACAGGATAATGAAGAGGTACTAAACTCCTATGTGTGTTACAGCATTACAACAACCGAGATTTGGACAATGGATGAATGAAAATTGGGGGGGGGGGGGCTGTAAAATGAAGTGTTATTCAGCCAGATGAAAGAAAGAAATCCTGCCATTTGCAACAACACGGGTGAACATTGAGGGCATTAGGCTAAGTGGAATTAGCCAGAGAAAGACAAATTAAATACTGCATGGTAACACTTCCATATGGGCTCTTTAAAAAAAAAAAAAAAGGATTCATAAAAACAGTGTAGAAAAGAGGTTGCATGGGGGTGGGGGGTAGTGAGAAAAAGAGAGATTGGTAAAAGGGTACAAAACACCCAAGTTATAAAATGAATAAAGCTGAACACCTAACGTCAAAACCATGGTAACTGTATAACACTGTATTAACATAAATTTGCTAGCAGAGTGAAACTTTTATGTTCTCACCAAAACAGATAAATAAACCAAATATGTGAGACAATGGGTGTGTTAATTAACTAGATGGAGGAAACCCTTTCACAATGTATGCATATATGAAATCACAATCAGCCTAACCCTAGATACTTGAAATACCTGGCAATTTTACAGGACAATTATCCCTCAGTAAAACAGAAAAAAAAAAGGGGTGGGGGGGCTATCTGATATTCAAAATTATGAAACAGAAACAACATACAAATATTTATCTGCCCCACACTCTCAACCTCTGCTCATGCCTACTGTTTTCAGACTTTAGAATCTTCTTATACAAGTTAATGAACCATTAATTACTGGCACACAGATCCCTGTTTTTGTCATCTTCCTCAAATTCTCCATGCTTTGTTCAGTTTACTAATGCAGCAGTCTACCCTTAAAATAAAGCATGACCCTTAAAAAAAAAAAAAAGGCTATTTTCAAGTAAAAATAAAAATCTAAACATCACCAAAGTAAGCTTAAGTGTACAGAGAATGCACTTCAAGTGAACTTTGTCTGATTTTAAAATACTAGAGCACCTGTGTGGCTCAGTTAAGCATCCGACTCTTGATTTTGGCTCAGGTCATGATCTTAGGGTTGTGAAGTCAAGCCCCACACTGGGCTCAGTGCTTAGTGAGGAGTCTGCTTGGTCCTCTCCCTCTTCTCCCCCCACCACCCTGCTCGTGCTCGCTCACTCGCTCTCTAAAATAAATTAAATCTTAAAAAAAAAAAAAAAAAAAGCTTAGTTATTATCTCCCTACCATTTGTAGACGTCCTTGTTCATGTCAATATAAAAGCTCAAGACACTCAGAACCAAGATGGAAGCTTTATTTTAGAAACTTCTGGTGTATATAATGAGTGAAGAACATAATGATACTTTGCAAAAGAATATGCCAGTATCGTTGACTCAAATAATGACTCCACCCATCAAAAGCGAGAGTTCTAATCCTATCTGTGAATACCAATAACCAATACCCATTAATTTTAAAATAGGTATGAAAAAGGAAAAAAGAGTACACTGATATCATAAACTAAACCTGAAGGGAAAAATAAACACGTAAAACAGATTTTCTAAATCTCTGAGGCCCACACAGAAGTCAGTTACATCGGCTGCTATCTTCCTACCAGATCCAGAGCATAAATTTACAGGGAGCCCTTGTACTGGTCACTTCCAGGCAGTCAAATAATTTAAAATGCACATATAGTAGCTTAAGTTACCTGCTTTCTAACAGAAACAATTTCACTCACACATTAAAAAAAAAAAAGAATCATAATAAAGTGAAAATTTCTTTTCACATCGAAATTTGGAGTTACCTGCTGGCAACGTAAATGTTACAAGGTCAGTTAGAAAATAGCAAGCAAAATCCCCCTTTCTCTGATGAAGAGAGGCCGCTATCTCTCGCCGGATCTGCTCTGTCAGCTCAGGACACACCATTGCTGGAATACACTTGGCTGCTTGCTGAGACACCTTAAATACAAAAGAAACTTTCCTCTGCATCTCATTTATCATTAACAAAAGCAGAAAACAACAGTATTTAAGAGAAATTACCAGACCTTCCCAGTAACTCAGGGTGTTGTTTGATTTTAAAACAGATCAGGGATTCATTCCTCACCAGTGGAAATATGTTTCAGTACAACTTTGCAGGAAAGTAGCCAAAAAATGCTTTACCTTCTGACTCAGGAACTTCACTTCTTAGGAATTTATCCCAAGGAAATAAATAATTAGATTAAAATATTATGTAAAAAGGTACTGTTCGCAAGGGTTCATCCTAGGACAGGGAGGGAGGACAGAAAACCACCTAAGTAAGACTAAGCATCATGCCCACCCACAATAAAAGCATTCTTTAAAACAAAACAAAACAAAACCAAAAAACGGGAAATTTAGGCTCCCGGAGAAAGATGGAAGTACAAACACTCTTCTGCTGGGTTAAGAATACTTCAAGTATCCTGACGTGGAATAAAGAAAGCATGATTTTTTAAAGGGTTAGTTTTCCACTGACCTCAAAGCCCTCCCCATTGGATATAACTCTGAATATTTAAAGAAGCCCCTGGCTTCTCCCCAAGTGTAGAACAGACAACAAACCTTCGAAGCATAGCCAGCCGGACAGGAATGAAATGGGAGCAGTGACGCGTTAGTGAGCACTAAGACAGAGAACTGCTAAGTAACAGCATGGCTAGAACTTTCCTTTTCTCTTTAATGATGGATAGCAACAAATGACACAAAGATATTTTACATTTAAGCTGTATTCCTTTCATGGAGTTTAAGATATCTGCGTATGAAGAATTGTGAAATCAAAGGTGAGCATCTGCTGGAGAAGAAATGAGTCTGGGTTGAGCCTGGGTAAACCAGGCAGCTCTGCTTTCCGCGGTCACTACAGACCGCAGCCGACAGGCCCGGACAAAGCTCCCTGTCCTTCATGTCTAGCCTCTTCAACCTTGTGACTCTCTACCATCTCCTTGGGTTAGTAATTCTTAACTTAAGGCACATGAACTTGGGAAGGACCTGTGAATATGAATGGGAATTTTCATTAGATTTAAATCCTTCAGGGGCACCTGGGTGGCTCAGATGGTTAAGTCTCTGCCTTCAGCTCAGGTCGTGATCTCTGGGTCCTTAGGATGGGGTAGGGCTCCCGGCTCAGCAGGGAGTCCGCTTCTCCCTCTCCCTCTGCCCAAGCTCATTCTCTCTCAGTCTGTCTCTCTCTCTCTCTCTCTCTCTCTCTCGGTAACTGTCTCAAATGAATAAATAAAATCTTTTTTTAAAAAATTTAAATACTGGGGCGCCTGGGTGGCTCAGTGGGTTAAGCCTCTGCCTTCAGCTCAGGTCATGATCTCAGGGTCCTGAGATCAAGTCCTGCATCAGGCTCTCTGCTAGGCAGGGAGCCTGCTTCTTCCTCTCTCTCTCTCTCTCTGCCTGCCTCTCTGCCTACTTGTGATCTCTCTCTGTCAAATAAATAAAATCCTTAAAGAAAAAAAAAAATTAAATACTTCATTTTCACTAACCTCCTGTCTATATTTAAAATGCATTCTCTTATATATCACAAATCTAATATTCTAAAAAAAACTATCATTTCAATATAACTCATTTCTGCAATCTTACTTTTATTTTAGGCATTTAAAAAACAGTATTATGAAAAAGAGTCCATAGGTTCCACCACATTACCAACAGAGTCCACAATCTAAAATCCAATTAAGGGGCACCTGGGTGGCTCAGTGGGTTAAGCTTCTGTCTTTGGCTTGAGTCATGATCCCAGGGTCCTGGGATGGACCCCCTGTATTGGGCTTGCTGCTCAGCAGGGAGCCTGCTTCCCCCGCCTCTCTCTGCCTGACCCTCTGCCTACTTGTGATCTCTGTCAAATAAATGACTAAAATCTTTAAAATAATTATAATAATAAAATCCAATTAAAACTCCTGCCGCAGACACATATCCCATAATATAAATGTTCTCCTGGTCTCATCCCAAAAGTACTTGGCTCTGCGCTCCCTCTGCAAGCACATCCCTTAATCCAATCTCCCTACTGGCCCCTTCAGTTCTGTCCTCTGGAGTACCCAACTCCACTGAGATGACAACCACAGTCAATTTTGTTCTTACCCTGGAAATCTACCCCACTCCCACCTCTCCCACAGTGTATGTACCACAGTTGGTCTAGGTGTTCCAGAGAATATGGCAAAAATGACGGTATGTCGCTTCCTAAATTTGGTTCCGTCTAGAAGACCCTGAAGCTTCCATCTGGATCACTCTCCCGTGCCTTCTGTCTGTCACATCACTTAGTTCTGGTGAAACCTGCCCTCTGGAGGGGCCCACATGACCAGGATTTGAAGCTTCCTGCCACCAGTCATGCAAGTATGCCTGGAACCAGATCCTCTCACCCCAGTCAAGCCTTCTGACACCTGCAGCTCTGAAAATGTGGCTGTAAGCTCATGAGACCTTGCGCCAAAACCACTCAGCAGAGGAGCTCCTCAATTCCCTACACTCAGAAACTGCTTGAAGGTATTAACTGTTTGTTGTCTAAATGGAGGTGCTAAATGAAGGTGACCTGTTTAGGCAGTAAATATTAAATACCACGGGGCTCTATTGCCTTCCCACTGTTAGTCCCCAGATGCTCTTAGGAGTTCAGTGACTTATAACAGTCCCTCCAACTTTCTCACAGCCCTCCACCAGGCTGAGGGGAGTCCAGGAATTCCCCAAAGGATTTGAGCCTTGATTCACAGCTGTCCCTCTATCCTGTCTCCTGCCACCACCATCAACTACAGCTCTACACGCTTGCCCTGCCGATACAACAACACAAATATAGCCAGACCTCAAGTACTACAGAAACTACTTCTAACTGTTCCATCCCCTGGTTCCAGAACTCTGGTCCTTTTTTAATCACATTGCTGCTTTTCAAACAGTCCCTTTTTCTATTACAGTAAACCTGCCCCTTGTTTTCACCATTACTATCCCCCAAGCCCTTCCCTTTCTCTTTTTGGTGCCTCTGGGGTCACTGGATTCTTATCAAACTGAACAATGGCTAGCCATTTCAATCATGTTTTCAGGCAACCTTCATATTCCTTAATCCTTCCCAGTGCTTTCTATATAATGGTTCCCAATATTGGCAAATTTGAATATGCAAATATGCATATGCATACCACAGAAGCAGTTTACTGAGAAAATCTGAATCCACAACTGATCTGACTCCCTGCACTTTTACTCTATTTCTCTTATCATTTAAAGAATTACCTGGATAATATGGCCTCATCCTGAATTGTTGCTCTGCAATCCTTTGTGATATCTGTGTCATTATCTAAGCCCAAGAGCTCAGAATCAACCCGACCCCTCTCTCACCATGACTCCCCACATCCAGTTGATCCACTTAATCTTGACTCCAGCCCCACCAAGCTCTCTCAAACTGGCCCACTTCCTTCCACTGCCATTGCCACTCCCACTCCTGTACTGACCAAGTGCTTGGCAGCATCACACAGGGCTATCCTACAGAGGCTTCCCCTCTCCCATCCACAGCTGCCCAAACACACTGTGATCTAGCCATTCCCTTGCCCCTGTCCCTAACACTCTGCACAGGCTGTTCACTGCCCTAGGAACAATCGTCCGGTTCCTTGGCCTAGAAGATCCTCCTTCATAATGCTTCCCTTCCCAGATCCCAATCACCAGCCATCCTGACCAGCTGCAAGTTCCTGACCTCACCACAAACACCACAAACCACCAGGACCTCTGAATAAATGGTTCCCTTCTCTCCTCTACCCACTTATGAGGCAAACTCCTACTTCTCCTTCGGATTCCACTACAATATTACCTGCTCTAGGTAAGAAGGCAAGATATCCCAAAACACTTTCCCAAGCACTGTCACAGCACCTGGCATTTACATCTATGAGAATACACTCTGTAGAGAATTACCTGTTTATTTCTCTACTTTTCTGGACACCCACTGAAGGAAGAGCCAATGCCTTCGTAATTATATCCCTTTTTAGCATCGTACCTAGCACACAGTAGATACTCAATAAATTTTAGTTAAATGAATGAAAGATACATCCTAGTGTTTTTTAATCAAACTGATGATTCAAATCTTATGGCAAAATGTCCTATTTAAAAGCATATACCCTTAGGAATTATATACTATTGAAGTCTCAAGTTTAGTGTGAGTTTATAAAGGGAGTAAAAGAAATCTGAAACGTTTACGAACAGTTTAGAAAAACATTACATCAAAAACAAAAATTAATGAACACATTTCCTTCATATAAAAGGTTTAACCAAAATGCCATACTCACCTCTGTAAGCAGTATTGCTAGCATATCCTGCCTCTGAAAACGTATAGCCAGATGTACAAGAGTGTAGCCAACATCAAAAGCAGAAGGACGGTTCAGCAAACGCACTTCATCTGCAGTAAGCTGACGGGCAATGTCTCCTCCTGATGACTTGTACGCTTCTATGGCAGCTAAATCACCTTCTACAACCCCTAGAACAAGGAGCAAGATAGAAAAAAGTTTATTTCTATTTTTCTCCAAAAAGCATAAACCTGCTACATTGACTCTAAACCCTTTTAAGTGTTTCTTCAGGATTTCTGGATCCCAGGACAACATTTAAATATCCTAAAGAATATTAAGGAAAACTGGTGTATTCCTCTCCCTTTAATTTCTTTCTAGAACTAGAACTACCTATTTAGGTACTTACCGTCACATCAGCACTGGCTCCATGCTCGAGGCTGAGAGGAATCGTTAGATTTTATCAACTGGACTAAAGATCAGTAATCCCAGTATGAAAAACCAAATTTTAGGGGCACCTGGGTGGCTCAGTAAGTTAAGCCTCTGCCTTCCACTCAGGTCATGATCTCAGGGTCCTGGGATTAAGCCCCACATCGGGCTCTCCGCTCGGCAGGGAGCCTGCTTCCCCCATCCCCTCTGTCTGCTTCTCTGCCTACTTGTGACTTCTCTGTCAAATAAGTAAGTAAAATCTTAAAAAGAAAAACAAAACAAAAAACCTTTACAGAAGACACTAAATTCCTATTCTGGTCCTGACTCTACAGAAACCAAGGAGACAGGGATGTGCTTCCTGTTGGCTTTGGGCTCTCTTGCCCTTTACACCTGCATTTTTTAAGCTGAATCAAAACAAATGCTGAGCCTTCCATACTGCTGTTTAGCTATGAAATAATTCAGAGCAATTAAAACCATTTTTAGTATAAGTTAAAGTTAGCAACATTTTGATTTCAGAACCTCTCAAAGCCAAATCTTCCTTATACTCATTAAGTATTAATATAGTAAAACTTGAACCAGGTGAGTTAGAAGAAAAAATATGCTAAAATAAAACATTACAAACTGGTTGGGGGTAAAGAGACAAAACAAGTATCACTTTTTCCAAATCCATAAAGAACTTTTTGTTCCCACTAAACCATGTTACTATTACTAAACTTAACACAAATTAGTATCAGGTGACGACAGTACTCCTATTGACTGAGCAGTACAGTACACATCTATGAATAAATACTCTTGGCAAAATACAATGGTGTAGGTAAGCTTCAAATTTAACCACAAATAGTGTTTTACACACACACACACACACACACACACCACCCAAGACTGAAGGACCACATAATTTTTTTTTTTAAGATTTTGTCTATTTATTGACAGAGAGAGAGAGATCACAAGGAGGCAGAGAGGCAGGCAAAGAGGGAGGAGGAAGCAGGCTTCCTGCTGAGCAGAGAGCCTGATTTGAGGCTAGATCCCAGGACCCTGAGATCATGACCTGAGCCCAAGGCAGAGGCTTAACCCACTGAGCCACCCAGGTGCCCCAGGACCATATAATTTTAAGTGTCCTAACTTATATCAAGAAAAATTTGTTGGGTAAAATGATACTAGCTAAAAATATTCTTACTGTATTTTTTAAAAATTCATTTTTTATTGCCATCTTAAATTAGAAATTAAAGAAATAAGAGCACTCCTTGGGAGTCTAACAGATTGGTACAATGCAACAATTTCTCCCAGTTATTAAAAATAACAAAACTTTAAAATAATTTAATTACCATGTTCACTTAATGCCCATGACATGCAAAGCACTGTCTATGCTAGGCAATGTGAGAAACACAAATAGTAAAAACACGATTCCTATACTCAAAACAGTCCTTTCTCATCACATTTACAGGCCATAAAAGGCCAGCTTCAAAAGTTTTCAGACTCTGTGGTCGAAGATGCTTTCTGCAAATCTAGACCCACTCCCCAAAAAAGGATACCCTGCCGCCGACAAAGACATTTTTCAGGTGAAGAAATCCATGATATCAAATGAGAACACCTTCTTACAGAAACTTTTATTTTCATGGCCACATAGGTTAATACATTCTTCAATATAAATGCCTAAGTACAGCTGTCACTCCCACTCCCAATACGGAAAGGGCTTTAAAACAATCTTAGGAGGCCCAGTGCCCTGGAGAAGTCATCAGGGCTAAAATGCGATACGACTGGCAGGAATCTTCTCCAAAGGGCAAGCCTTAAGAATAGAAACAGAGGGGGGCACCTGGGTGGCTCAGTGGGTTAACCCTCTGCCCTCGGCTCAGGTCATGATCCCAGGCTCCTGGGATCAAGCCCCGAATCGGGCTCTCTGCTCAGTGGGAAGCCTGCTTCCCCCTCCCCCTTCTCTGCCTCTCTGCCTACTTGTGATCTCCGTCTAGCAAATAAATAAATAAATAAATAAATCTTTTTTAAAAGAATAGAAACAGAGGAACCTCCATGCTGTGCTGAGTGAAGTCAGTCAATCAGAGAAAGACAATTCTCATATGATCTCCCTGACATGAGGAATTTCAGAGGCAGAATGGGAGGGAGACAAACCATAAGAGACTCTTAATTTCACAAAACAAACTGAGGGTTGCTGGGGGGAGGCAGGTAGGGAGAGGGTGGTTGGGTTATGGACATTGGGGAGGGTATGTGCTACGGTGAGTGCTGTGAGATGTGTAAACCTGACAGTTCACATACCTATACCCCTGGGGCAAATAATATACTATATGTTAATAAAAATAACACACACACACACACACACACACACACACAAGAAGAGACACAGAAAGTCCTACTTGAAATAAAAACAATCTATGGTTAGAGTCAAGTACACAAAGAACTCTAAAATTCCTGCTTGTTTTAATGAACAGATGAGAATAACCAAAGAGAGCTCATAATTTTATGAATAATCTAATGCAGTTCTTCTCTTTAGAACCAAATATGCCCCACTCCGTTTCCTTCCGTGTATATGTATTTCCATACGGAAGCAACTACTTTTCATATTACTCTTATCATCAAAGCTGTCACTATTTCTGGGTGCCTTCAGTATCACTGCACCTTTTACAGTTTATTATTTATAAAACATATATTTATAAAATTTCTTTATGATGTAAGAAAAGCCACCCAAGAACCAAAATGACTAATCAATTTACCTGAGAACACACACAGGAACCATTGCACAGAACATGGATACATCTGTATACCTATTTAGGCACGTGCACGCACATGCATGCACACACCTTCTTTTGTTTCCCAAAGACAAAGATGACTGCCAACCAACTTCTAAAACCACGGTCTTCACTATTTTTAGCTAACTCACCATACAGCTGATGTTTGGAAGAATCTCATCTTAGAAATTCTTGCGTAAGAATTCATTTCCTGTCATGTTTGTGAGGGATTTCTGTAATTAGAAACTAACATAACAGACCAAACAGCACAAGGAAGTTGACAAACTGTGCTTTGGAATTTTGATTTACAGTGTCACCCAGTTGCCTTCAAATTGAGCATTTAAAAAATGTATATAAACAGAACTTCAAATTGTGAACTGCACAGTATATGAATTCTACCTCAATAAAGAGGATACATAGGGACACCTGGGTGGCGCAGTGGGTTAAAGCCTCTGCCTTCGGCTCAGGTCATGATCCCAGAGTCCTGGGATCGAGCCCCGCATTGGGCTCTCTGCTCAGCAGGGAGCCTGCTTCCTCCTCTCTCTCTGCCTGCCACTCTACTTGTGATCTCTGTCTGTCAAATAAATAAATAAAATCTTTAAAAAAAAAATAAATAAAAAATAAAGAGGATACATATACACAAAAACAGGACTTCTATTCATCCAAATCAAAAAAGCCAAAACAATTACTTCCTCCAACCCCAAACTCTGCACTGAACTATAGAGAGGGTATGCTGCTGCTCTCCAGCATGGAACAAAACCAGGAAGGCAGAAAATGAGGATGAACGGAATAGAGAGTCTGTGCTCTATTCTTTATAGCATAAAATCCTCCAAATCATCTAGAACATGAAAAACACAAACATAAATATAGGCACAAAGTAATATTTTAGAGAAAAAGATTTTATCATCTAACGTTTTGGGAATATAGGATTCCATTCTTTTCATTAACTATAATTAAGAACTTAGTTTCAGTTACCAGTGAGTTTTCAGCTACAAAGTACATTTATTACAAGTTTCATGAGACTGTCACTGAATGGTCCAAACATTCAGTCTGTCTTTATGACACATTGTTCAAAGACAGCTATTGATTAAAGTTTCCAGTTTCTTGACAGATGGGTCTTCACTGTAAACGGCATATTTAAAAGGATCTGCCCCATACTCAGGTAAGGTAAAGTTTTAGCTACTGAACGTTTTCTACTGAGGGGACAAAGTTTAAGATTATACACAAAGCAACTTAAAAAATGTCTTTTTGGAGTTATTCATATAATATTTTTACCACCTCTAATATCAGGGGATAAAGGAAAGAAGGAAGAGGGGAGAAGAGCTGGTAGGGAGGAAAAGACAGCAAAATAAACACAGGGGTAAAATCTCACTTTTTGTAACAATGACCAGGAAAAAGCAGAACCATTCCAACGGAAGAGGTGCTGTATACATGCCTCCTAGTTACTGACCTCTCGCACTCCCTCCAAGAGAGTAACTGAAGGCTCTTTCTCTTAATATGTTTTCTGAAAATTTAACAAATGTCTATTACACATTCTGTCCCTTCTTCTTCCGTGCTATGAAGGCAAATTAAAAGGACAGCTTGAAGGCACTCTGAGAAGATTAACTTTATAAAACTAACCTACAGTCTCACCATACATTCAAAACTGACCAAATGAAACAAACACACAACCAAGCAGGCAGCTGTGCATATAACTACAGATAATGCAGTGTTAACACACTTCTAAACCCATTAATACCTAAGGGTAAATGAAAGTTACTACATCTTGCAAAATATGAAGTTTAAAAAAAAACAACTCATATTGTTCTAGAAGCTGGGCCAGGAGTAAAATTTAACATATTTTGAAGCCACAGGTCACAACTCACTAGGGACTTCACAGCTACTATGGAACTCCGTTGGTTAGAATATGGAGCTGGCTCATAGATGTTTAGAAAATAAGACTTATTTTTTCCCCCATATATGGCACAGTTTTCAAAGTTTCGCCTTGTTTTCTTTTATGACATAAGATCATAATGGTAACTAACTTTGAAAAGAATGCCAAATGGTAAAAAAAAGCCAGGACTTACCTGAGCCCCCATGGGCCAGCTCAACACTACCCTGGAGTTCTATGGTAGCTGTGACATCACAGCATGCTTTATGCTGTGGGGTCAGGGTGGACCTGGAGTCAGCTGGCACAACTGCAGGAGCCCTTAAAAAGAAAAGTTAGTTTTAAGTGGTAATGTTCACAATGTGCTTTACCATGGTCAGTAGAAAGATGCAGATGCGGTGGCTACAATGTCTGGATTGTTGTCTTCTACCCAGAGTTTAATTCACTTAGGTGGTTTCACATATTTAAAGAAGAAAAAAAAACAACAACAAACCTGTACCACCCAGTAATACTTTTTCTTTATATCCCTTAACCATTTGGCTATAGTCGATCATGAATTGGCTTAGATATTCATATTCACAACTAATTCCTTCAATACTCAAACATGAGCTGCTTTTTAAGTAAAATGTCCTCAATAAAGTCGGCACAAGCTCAGGAGCAATCCCAGGAATAGTGTGAGCAGCCCAGACCACCTCCAAGAAGCGTTATTCACATAATAACCAATGGCAGCAAGTGAAAATGTACCACTTCTAGTTCTAGAATACTGCTATAGAACAATAACCTTTTCAAAAACTGAGATGAAAATCACAAATTGGAAATAAATTCTTTAATATATACTATATCAAGATGAGCTCCTATTTAATTCGGCCAATAAACTCCATTATAAAAACACTCTCTACAGAATAAAAGATTCAATGACTGAGAAGTCAAAATAATCTCTAAGGCCTTCAACAATTCTATAATTTATCATGACAAACTATGCCAAATTTAATTTATACTTTGGCGCTCTTACGTCTTTACATCTCTGATTAGACTGTTAACAACCCAACTGCTGCAGAAGTATAAATCCCCAAAGTCATGAAAAAATACCTGACTTGACAGATACCTTCAAGAGAAAGAGTATCTCGCCATGTAGGAAAAATTACTGCTAAGAGCACCATGGGAAGGACTTAAGGAACAGGTCACCAAGTTCTCTCTGGGAAGGGGAATGAGAGATGAGGGCCAGTGTTAACAGTTAAAGAGATGTGAGTTCGAATTACAAAAGTCACCGAAAATACTGGCTAAAGAGTCAATTGAGGAGATAACTAGGGTTCTTAAAAACCTAGGCTTCCAGTTATATAAAACACTATATGTCAAAACCACACTCACCACTGAAAAATCAAGTCCCAAAAGTTTTCTGACTACAAGTAAAAATTTTGCATACAACCGGCCCATGTTATCCTGGCTGCATCTGAAACCAAATTTTAGATTTTTAGAATTACACCATTTTAGGTAGGCCTGAAGGAACTACTGAATAGTCTAGTCCACTCTTTTTACACATCATGGAAGAGTTTATAAAAGGAAAGACTCTTATGGACATATAACATTACACTGTTCATAGTATGTCCATGTAATTCTTCTTCTAGCCAGAGATACTGATAGAATCAAGACAGAATCATCAAAATGGAAGAGATGTTAAGAAGTTACTTAGTCCAAAAAAAAAAAAAAAAAAAAAGTTCCTTAGTTCATCTTAATAAGGCTCCCAGGCAGAAGGACAAAACAATAAAGTTCCTATGATTTGCCACCGTGAGAGAAAGTTCCAGTTTCAGTGAATACCCATGGCCACATGAGTATCCATGTAAGTGGAGTGGTAGATTTTCCTCAAAAGTTTCAGGCCCACATATCCAACAACCCATTAGACAGTCCCACTACATCCTGTCTAAAACTGAACTTCCCGTCTCCTGTGTTTAGGAGAAATGATCCAACCCAAGTGTCCAAACCAAACCCCTGGACATCTTTCTTAACTCCTCTTCCCTCAGTCTCCATATCAACTTTGCCAAGTTTTGTCAATCCTGCTTTTAAGTCTCTCTCAAATACATCCCCCATCCCATCTCCACTGCCTCTATTCTACTAGGTCAAGGCTGCACTCTCCCTCACTAAGATTACTCTAATGTTCTCTTTCCAGTGGTCAGCTTGCCTCAAGTGCTGCTCCATTCCAATCTAGTCTCCATACTGACCAGAGTGATCTTTCTAAACCACAAATCTGATTAAGGCGGTCTCCTTCTAAATGTTTACCACTGTCCTTATGTTAAGAGCTAAACTCCTCAACCAGGTCCACAGACCTTGAAAGGTCCAGCATCACCCTGCAGCACTACTCCACAGCTCCCACACTACACATCAACCCTGCTTAACTCCATCAGTTGTTCTCTTGACTCTGAGTGGTCTTAACACATGCAATTCCCTCAGATCAAAACATTCTTCTCTCTTCTCTTTAAGGTTTTGGCTTAGATGTCACTTCCTCCTGAAACCCCTCTCCAGATCCTCTAGCACCTTATCCTTCCTCTACTAAACTCATCACGCTCTACTGATTTATTAAATTTTATCTTCCTCTATCAGAGCACAAGCTCCCTGAAAGCCATGACTTCTTCTTTCACAGTGCTTGGGAAAACACTCCATGAATAAATATCTAAGTGTGAAAATAAATGGACCAACTAAGAAAAGGTAAAAATTAAGTCAATTCTGGAGGGTGGAACAGGACGAACATTTGCCTTATCAGATCTTTAAACACATAATAGGGCCGTAATTACTTAAGCAAAAGTATGATACTGATGTAAAAAACAAACATCAAAATAGCCTCAAAACAAATGATGTAGAATCATCCTATGTATAACAGAACTACCCAAATGGTATGGGGAAATAATTATTTAATAAATCATATTAATGGAATTTAGAAAAATATTTTAATTCTTAGTTCAATCTGAAAGACTGAGTAAAACAACAAAGATAAAGCATCATTAACATAATTCTCCCCACACTTTAAAAAAAAAAAAGTAGGGGGGGAATTTGCAAATTCCGTTGCAAATATGACTGATGCAAGTTTTTAGTGTATTATTTATATTTAGACTTCATATAACTTGCTATAAAAATAAAAGGAAAATGGACAGAAGACATAAATCAACAATTCACAGGGAAAAATACAAATGACTAGGCAAGACAGTATGCTTCCCTTACTAGCAAAGACCCAGCCACAACATCACTCTGACCCTGCTGATGGGTTACAATCTGGGCAGTTCTTCCAGGCAGCTATTCACCAATATGCATATGTTCGTATCATCTGATCATGTAATTCCATTTCGGCGAACCTAAGAAAATAGTTCAAAATGCTGACAATTTTGCTCAGCAAAACACTATCAGAATAAAAAAAAGTTCAAATAACCCAAAGGCTAAGGGGCAAATTAAAGTATAGCAACTTAAATGTCCTATTACACACTCATTTTTTAAAAGAAAACTTTTTTTAGATGAAAACATTGTTATTACTTCAGAATATAATGTTCAACAAAAGTACAATTTCAATCAGATAAAAATAAGTAAATGTAAAAAAACTGAAAATACACAATAACATGACAGATTTCCTCTAAACACGGATGCTTTACACTATTATTTTCTCACAGCTTTTCTTATCTCTGAAATATTCTACAATGAGCATGCTCTGCTTTTATTATTTAAAAATGAACCAAACTCTCATATACTGTTTTAAGAAGTCAGTACATAATGTCTAAACTTGATCAAACAAGAAGACTGGTATGTCCTTCCAGAGATGAACAAAATATGGTATGTAGATACAGTATTATTCAGCCTTAAAAAGGACGCAAGTTCTCACACGTGCTGCGACATGAATAAGTTCTAGAGACACTACACTAAATTAAACGAGCGAGTCACAAAAGAACACCATGTGATTCCACTTATGTGAGGTACCGAGAACAGTCAAATGCACAGAAACAGAAACTAGACTGGTGGTTGCTGGGGGCTGGAGGAAGAGGGAGATGGGAATCTCTTGTTCATGGATACAGAGTTCAGTTATGCAAAATGAGAAAAGTTCCACAGATGGATGGCAGTGATGGCTGCATGATATAAGCGTGCTTAATGCCACTGAACTGTACATTTAAAAATGGTTAAGATACTGGGACACCTGCTTGGTGGAGGCAGTTACTTGCCAATCTTGGTTTTGGCTCAGGATCCCGAGGCTGAGCCCCATGTCCAGCTCTATGCTCAGTGGGGAGATGACTTGAGATTCTCTCTCCCTCTCCCTGCCCCTCCCACTTGTGCTCTAAAATAAATAAATCTTCTTAAATAGTTCGGATGGCAAATTTTGTCACATGTATTTTACCACATTTAAAGTTTTGGTGTTTTGTTTGTTTTTTTTTTTTAAGATTTTATTTATTTATTTATTTATTTGACAGACAAAGATCACAAGTAGGCAGAGAGGCAGGTGGGGGGAAAGCAGGATCCTTTCCGAGCAGGGAGCCCGATGCGGGACTCGATCCCAGGACCCTGAGATCATGACCTGAGCCGAAGCCAGAGGCTTTAACCACTGAGCCACCCAGGTGCTCCCACATTTAAAGTTTTAAGAAAGAGAAAAAAAACATGACACAAGGACATAATTCAGACATATCAGAGGTGCTGCTTTAAACAGTATCACCTATGTAGTATTTCTCCCTCCCCCCAAAAAAAGATAAAATATTTTAATTTGATCTAATAATTTCCATATTGAATGTCATTCTGTGAAAAAACTGCCTGGACTCTTTGCAAATGTTTATCTCATGAAAGAGTAAATAAAAAAACAACCAAAAACCATCTGAGGCACTGTTTAGAAATGAGTGGCCTAACGAGAGAACACTAATAGATAAGATGTCCAATCCTTGATTGGGGTTGCAGCAAAATCTATTAGTGAAACTGAATATGGACTCTGAATGTTAAATTTTCTGATAATCATATTATATAGTTATGCAGGGAAAATGTCTTTGTTTTAAGGACATATATGCTGAACTATATAGGGGCAAGTGTCAAGACATCTGCAATTACCTTGCAAATTGTTCAGGAAATACAGAAAGAGAGTAAATGTGGCAAAGTGTCAACAACTGGAAAATCCAGGTCAAAGGCATATAATATAGTTAATACTTGTAACTTTTCTGCAGGTTTTGAGATTTCTCAGAATAGCGGTGCCTGGGTGGCTCAGTCGTTAAGCATCTGCCTTTGGTTTCAGGTCATGATCCCGGGGTCCTGGGATAGAGCCCCACATCGGGCTCCCTGCTCGGCGGGAAGCCTGTTTCTCCCTCTCCCACTCCCCTGGCTTGTGTTCCTTCTCTCGCTGTCTCTGTCGAATAAATAAATAAATACATCTTAAAAAAAAAAAAGATTGAAATTTCTCAAAATAAAAGGTTAATGGGGGAAAAGTTGTCTCTGCAGAGCAGGACTGGGAGTGAAAAAAAGAAAAATGGTTTTTCTTTATAAACTCTTCCCTCTCTACAGCTTGATTTTTTTTAATGTGCATAGTTTCCTTTAATAAGTTTTAAATTAAGGTTATTTAACAGTAAAGCTCACTGGAGTCTAAACACATCTTCTTTTATTCAGTATTTAAGCAATACACTTGGATTTCATAACTCATTGTGTTCGTTTAATACAATGCTTTTTAAAAATGAAAGCCTTTACTAAATCAACAATGCATATTTAAGTATCAGTACCACATAACCAAAAATCACCTGCCAGACTCCCTTTTTCAGCATAAGGAGGCACATTATTAGTTGGCAGGCCAGTGTAATCAATCATTTCTAAAAGACAGCAATTGCATCTCAGACCAAGGGCAATCAGAAGTATGCCACAGAGGCTTTATTTCTGCCATTCCCATCCATTTGCCTTAAGAGACACACTCATTCCTGGAAACTTCCTTCTCATCCCAGGTGTCAGGAAGCACCTTCAAAAGCCAGAATGAACTGGCCAGGAGAAAGTACGTGCATGTTCCTTACTGATTAGAATCTTCAGTACATTGCTGAGAACTATCACGATTTTCTTAAAAATCATTTAACACAAAGTTTTATTTTATATCCAGAGTTTCAATCACAAGAGAAAATCCTTAGAAACTTGAAGAAAAACAAGACAAAAGCTATCTGTAGAGCTACTCCATTCACAGTGCTAAAAATTCTATTTAATTCTAAATTCTATTATTCTAAATAATTCTATTACCTATAATATCAACTACCTTGGAGAGGAAGGAGATCCACAAGTCTGAACGTGTATGGAGTGAAAAGACACCTCAGTTCTGACAGCTACACACACATATGCGCACATAAGAGTACCACCAGAGAGTTAACCAAGGACATACAAGGCATTGCGTGCACTCTAGCAGAGCACTTTCCTTTTATGGATGCAGTGCCAAAGATCGGCGGCAGGAGTCTGCATGTATTTTGTTGGATTCTATTAAAAGCTTTCAATAGGATATTTTAACAAACCATTTTTATTTTTTAATGTTTTTTTTAATGTGATGCTTTTAAATGTCAAAGACCATTAAGACGCAAGACCTTTTTTCAGTTTCTACTGGTACTAAGGGAAAAAAAGCAAAATATTAAGGGAAAAAAACCTCTAACTCAAAAAGAGTATCTTTCAGTAAAACACTCAGTCTGGTACCAATACAAAATCAAGTTCATACTCAAAACGGCTCATTAGCATCCTGGTATAAATCCAGCACTTAAAAAATACCATAACCTAAATCTATCAGAGCAGTGAACTCTTTCACTAGCTCCCTCTCTGAACTCCCAGAAGATGATCTCTAAAAATTACACATTAGAACAAAGATCTGCTACTGGGCTACCAACTCGGAAGTGATGGTGGACGCGAAGGAGATCCATAGGACTGGAAGAACGATTGTCCAAACACCTATGGTCCACCAAACTGAAAACAGGCAAACAGGCTAAGCAAAGCAAAGCAAAAAAATACTATAGAAGTATCATACTAAAAACCATCCAAGTTCAAATAACATGATCTAATCACAGAATGCTCAGAACTATTAGCAAGTGACCGACTATCTTGGGACTCAACAATCAGCTTTCATTTAGGCATATTCAGTTAGGTAACTTGGAAAAAGGGCAAGACTGAAAACAATATTCACAGGCATCAAACATTATTCAAAAGTTCCTGTAACAGTACTCCTTTCAAACACAGAGCAAAAACAAAAAAAAGAAAACTAAAAAAGAAAAACTCACTGTGAGTAAGAATTTATACTTGATCTTCATCTACTGCTCCTGGCACATGGCTGCTAAAACCCCTACAATTTCCTGAAGATTCCTAGGGGCATCTTTTGTTGTAATATTTAGTTTTGTTCCCAATTCCTGAAATAGTTCCAGAGAGATAAAGGGAAAACCGAATGTCTTTTTTTTTTTTTAATTTTTTTTTATTTATCTATTTGTCAGAGAGAGAGGGAGAGAGAGAGAGAGCGAGCGAGCACAGGCAGACAGAGTATTTGCCAGGGAGAGAGCGAGCACAAGCAGGCAGAGGGTCAGACAGAGGCAGAGAGAAGCAGGCTCCCCACTGAGCAAGAAGCCCGATGTGGGACTCAATCCCAGGACGCTGGGATCATGACCTGAGCCGAAGGCAGCCGCTCAACCAACTGAGCCACCCAGGTGTCCCCCGAATGTCTTCTGTTATTCATAAAACAAGCCCCTTTTTCTACTTCTGAGCTTATGTTAATGAGGTGACTTCTGGAAAACCCCTAAGGATGGGGGCTGGTTGCCAAAGGAACCAACCTTGGGATTGGAGGGTTGGAACTTTCAGCCCCATTCCACTCCCATCTCCAGGGAGAGAAGAGGAGCAGGAGGGTGAATTAATCACTTGTGGCCAATGATCTGATTGATCTTACCTGTGTAATTAAGCCTCGGTAAAAATCCTTGAACGACGGGGGCTGGAGAACTTCCAGGCTGCTGAACATGTAGATGTGCGAGGAGAATGGCAGCCAACAGGACATAGAAAGGCCCCTCCCTTGCCCTCTGCATGTCTTCCATCTAGTTCTTGAGTTCTAGCCTTTAAAAACAAACTAGTCATCTAGTAAGCAAAAGGTTTTCCTGAGTTCTCTGAGCAATTCTACCAAATCAACTAAACCCAAGCCAGGGTAATGGAAACCTGTGATTTATAACCAGTAGATCAGAAGCACATGTGACACACTGAACTTGCTATTTGTAATTTAAAAAAAAAAAAAAAAAGTTTGTATTAATTTCCTATTGCTGCTCTAACAAATTACTACAAATTTAGTGGCTTAAAAACTATTCAAATCTTTTATCTTAAAATCTGGACCAGAGCAAACATTCTACATAGCTCTCACTGGCTAAGACCAAGGTGTGCTCCTTGGGGACCATCTAGGGGAGCCAGCCTTGCCTTTTCCAGCTTATAGAGGCTACCAGCATTCCTCAGCTCATGGCCCTACACCACTAAGACCTCTTCTGCTCCACTGTCATATCTCCTTCTGTGACACAGGTTCTCCTGTCTCCCTCTTGTTTATAAGGACCATTATGATTGTGCTAGGCCCACCTACCCAGACAGGTAACAGGAGATTATCTCCCCATTTGATGGTCCTTAATTTAACTACACCTGCAAGATACCTTTTGGCATGTATAGCAGCATATTCATATACTCTGGGGATTAGAATTTAAATGTCTTGGGGGCAGGAAGGCATTATTCTGCTTGTTACACTATTTCAAACAGTCATATAAATCAGAAAAGGGGGGGGTGGGTAGAGTGAAAGCAAGCAATAGTGGGCACCTAAAAAATACAACTTTAGACACATAACTCCGCTCCCTAATAGCCTATTTTGCAAGATATTTCATGTTTTATGTCTTCAGGTAAGTCATCAGTAAGGTATTGCTCTGCAGCAAATTAATTTTTAAAGCTAAAGAACACCAAACTAGAGAATAAAAGTGTCTTCCATGTCTTTCCTTATAATAACTTATATGCCCTGTTTCCTCTAAAGTTAAAAAGTCAGCCACAAAGACATCTTAATAAATAGGTAAAATCGCCATTGTATCTTACGTCAAGGATTTCCAATTGTTTTGTTCTGATGTGGTACTTTCCTTGTTACACATCACCTTATTACCATTCCAGTTTATAGTACTACCATCTCTCAAAAACTAATCGTACAGGACTTTTTCTTCTGTTGAAGTTAAAACAATTTTGTGTGGATTACTGCACAACACTCATGTGACCAGACACATTATATCTCTAAATAATACAGACACCATAAAAAAATTACCTTAGAACATTATATTTTGCAACACATTTGTTTTTCCAGAAAAACACTAACACAACCTTAATAGAACTATTATTTCCTTGAGAAAAACCACCCATATCCATAATTCTTAATAATGATAGCAAAATAGAGTATTTTTAAATGTAATAAGCCTATACCTTGCTCATTTTTGTTAAAATGACAATAAAAGTTAAAAAAAAAATAAAAATTAAAAAATACAATGAAAACAAGAGTATTAGTGAAAGCAAACACATTCTGACATGTGTAGTACTATATAAATTAGAGGTATTTCTGCAGTTGCATCTGGCACTCCAGTGTGGCTATGTAAGGCATGGTACACAGGCAAGGGACCAAAATACAACTGGCATCAGGACAGAAAATAACAGCCACAAATACTGATTTTCAACACAGATATGAGAAAAGGGGAAATATTTGATCAAACAGAACTATCTTTGCAGACAACTTGAAAGAAAGTCAATTCTAACATATTTTCTATGTTTTAAGAACCACACAGTTACGGGGCACCTGGATGGCTCAGCTGGTTAAGCTTCTGCCTTCGGCTCAGATCAGTGATCCCCGAGTCCTGGGATCAAGCCCAGCACCCAGCTTCCCGCTTCTCCCTCTCCTCCCTGCTCATGCTCTCTGTTGCTATCTGTTTCTCTTTCTCAAATAAAGAACTAAAATCTTAAAAAAGAAAAAAAAATCATTTAAGTTTTTAGACACATCAAAATTTTTGCTCAGGAATACCCCGGACTATAATCATCATGATTCCGTTTCAGCTTGCTCACTGGTAAGGAAATCATGATTTAGCCAGTGATTCTCAACAGGGGACACAAGTGCATGCTTCAGGTCACCCCAAAGCCTGGGAGCAACAGGAGACTTTACTGATGCACACATTTTCTATAATGCCACTGACATGGGGCAGTGGCATAAAAATCCAGTTTCAACCCTACACCACTTTACCCCTACACCCTCACCACCACCCTGACCCCCAATCTCAAATCCTTCCCATCTTCATTAGCAGGGTCACTGGCAAGCTAAACATCAGAAAGACACAGCTGTTGTTGTAGACAAGAGACAGGATGCCAAACCGCACCAACAGATCCAAGGACGACTACAAAGTGTTCCAGTAAAAAGTGCATTTGCTTTAGCACTTTAGGCACAGCATACACGTGACTTTTTTCTTTATATCAGACATTCACCAAACTGTCAGATACTCATCAGTGAAGGCAAGAATAGAGAAATGTAAGGTAAAGAAATCTGACTTCAGACTGTTCATATCCACAGACTGCCTAGTGATAAACTGGGGCCTGCCTCTTCCAAGAAGACTCTGATGTACCAATTTCCTATCTTTTCCTGATAGGGAGAAGTCAAATGGCTCCCACAGGGTCAAGCCCCAGGGGTAGTCTATAAAGTAAAAAATACAGAAAGGTAGGAAGAAAGTAAAAAATCTAGAAATTCAGAAAAGAAGCAGAAAGGTCTATTTGTCCAGATGCCAGTTTCGACAAGGGCATATTCACTGAATGATTTAACAAATGCCTGAATTTCTGCTACATGTCAGACACTGTTTTAAGTACCAGGATATAGCTGTGATGGAAATAAAATTCCTGCCACTCACAAAGCTTAAATTCTAAGGAAGAAAGAGACAAATAATAAAGTGGCAAGTGTTGTGAAGACAATTAAAACTGGGGGAAGGGGACGAGGACAGGGCTGGAACTGTACATACAGCAGTCAGGGAAGCCTCACCGAGAAGGCAGCAACTGAGAAAAGAATTTTAAGCAACTAATAAATGAGCTGATCGTGCAATCCAGAAATGAGCAATGCAGGCAGAGCAAACTGTAAGTATAAAGGCCTGAGGCCTATTTGTAGAGAAGAAAGGTGGCCAGAGTGGCTAAAGTGAATCAGTGAAGTGGAGAGCAAGAGACAGGTGGGAGAGGAAATGTGTTGGGGGGGAAAGGAAGGTGCAGAATACAGCTGTGGAGCCTAGACCGTTTTTGAGGGACTCTGGCTCTTACTCTGAGCAACACAGGCGATCACTGAAGAGTTAGTTCGAGCAGAGTTTTAGAAGAATATCTCCTATGAGAACAATTTGTAAAAGAGAAAAAGGACAGAAGGGATTATGGAAGTGCAGATCCTGTACATATTTCAAAGGTAGAGCCAGTAAGTTTTTCTCACAAGTAGGAAAGGCATAAGAGAAAAAAGGAGAATCAAGGATGACCAAGGCTTTGGGCACAGCCAGTAGAATGATAAACCAGCCATCCAGGGAGAAGGGAACTACAAAAGAATAGGTTTAAGGGGCAGACCAGTTCAGTTTCAGCTTCGCTGAGTTGGAAAGAACTTGGAAATGTTAGCTATTCAAGGCAAAATGTGGTGTATACAACTGGATACACAAGTCCAGGGTTCAGGAAGACAGAAAGCTATCACCACAGATTTAATTTGGGATTCTTGCGTGACCCGGTACCTTTTCAAGGGATCAACTTGGGTCACAAATTAAAATATTCTTCTAAAGGGCAACTGATTCAATACAATAGCAGAGCTAAAATGGTGTGTTAGGTAGTAGTGCCCTGTTCTCTAGGGACATTATCTATCCAGCCTGAAAGGCAGTCTATGATTAGCACCAACATGACCTCCCAGAAAACACCCGGCACCAAACTGCACACATTCCAGAGACAACTGCACATTTAAATTCACACCTCTGCCTTTACCATCCCGGTTCCTACTCCCAGATTCCACTTTCACTGATGTCAGATCTTGGCATCGCTGTCCCCAATGTCCGCTCACTACATAAGACAGTAATAATGACTTAGGGGAAAATTATACCCAACAGTCATGTAAAAAAGAAACTTGCTCAATACTGCTGGCACTTTGGTTTACTTGCCTTCTTAACAACCGAATCCGCCTTAATCCTATCTTAACCAGCTACAAGATTGAGACTTTTTCCAATTTCAAAGGGGTTAAGTCTCGCATTTTATACTTAGTATAAATTTTATACTCAGTAAATACTTTATACTTAGTGTATATACTTCAGGGATTATTTTTTTTATGTGCTACCAAAGGGACCACAGAGATGATTTTCTTAAATGCCTAACATGGACAAGCCATAACATACCATATCTAATGAAACCTGGAGAACAAAAAGTAGGCAGAAAAGGGAGGTAAAGATTAATGTTCAGTACATGTGAGCTTCTGTTAAACACAAGGTAAACAAAAAAAAAAAAAAAATTTTACACATATTTCAATGATATTTACAAATCAAGATAGCACTACCCAATAAAGACAAAGGCATAATTTCTGGTACAACAGAACCATATTGTATGGTGAAGTTAAAAGTATTTGTTGATAGGGAAAACAATGCACATTACTAAGAACTAAATACAATTAATACTTAGCCCTAAAAACCTAGAAACTCTGGAGTGGGTGGGAATAGGACCTAATAACAAACCATTTGGTAAATGAAATAAGATCAAACACAATACTGGACCTGCTGGCCTAAGTTTTTGTTCCACTTTAAAATGAAATCACAGCCATCAAAATGCAAAGAGGTACAAAGATGGTTATCCCAAAAGAAATAAGGGTATGTGGAAAGAAATAAAAGCAACAAAATGAGAGTCATCATAAAGAAGTAACAGCCACATAGACAAAGTTATATTGGTTTGTCTAATCTGTTTCAAGAAGAGAAAATATTTCAAAGCAGAATTACTTATCCTGAGATACACTAACTTGAAGAAGGAACCTCTGATTTCTAAAGGATTCTAAGACCCCAACAGAAGTTAATAATCGTTGCAATGTACTTCACTTTCATCTGTAAACTTACGTGTACTATAAAACGACCTTGTACTAAATGTATGCATAGTCCATTACCACCTGCAAAAACGATTTAAGAGTTTCCAAAAGGCATTCAGGTAATTTAAAGACAATCATACCTAGATACAAAAGGTCACATAAGATTCCATTTATATGGAATATCCAGAATAGGTAAATCCAGAGAGACAGAAAGCAGACATGATTGCCAGGGACTTGGGAGAGGAGGGGAGGTAGAGGTTTATAGGGTCTCCTTTTGGGGTGATGAAAATGTTTTAGCACCAGACAGGTGGTGGCTGCACAACACTGTGAATGCACTAAATGCCACTGATTTATTCACTTTCAAAATGGTGAATTTTATGTTACAGGTCGACTTTGGCCTCAATAAAATAAGTACAGTGTATCTCCTTTAAAAAAAAAAGGGGGGGGGGGGAAATTATACCATATTGGGAACCCCAACTTGGAGGGGAAAAAAAAAATCTATGGGACGAAATGGAAAAACACAGATAATCTAAAATGGGTCAGTGTGCTCTCATCCCTAGTCCTCGGACAAAAGAAAATTGGAGCTAAGAGTTAGTAAGTGCCTATTGTGTTTTGGTGTTGAGAAGGACTCACCTTCTGGGACATTCTTTTTACCAGAACAAAACTAAAATAAAAAACTCAGATTCTTGAAATCTACGCTTAGGACTTACAAGTTCATATAGTTATATCTTCTGTTCTTGGAGCTATATTCAGGAGGGTAAACAAAAGAAATTCATACCTGTAAAAAACATACACATACAGCTAAGCTATATTTAAGGCTTAGCTACTGTTCCACACAATATTTAACTTTAGTCACTCCAAATAAACCTTTACAAAAATTTTCTCTACAAAAGAGAGTGTCAGGGGTGCCTGGGTGGCTCAGTGGGTTAAAGCCTCTGCCTTCGGCTAGGGTCATGAACCCAGGGTCCTGGGATGGAGCCCCACATCGGGCTCTCTGCTCAGCGGGGAGCCTGCTTCCTCCTCTCTCTCTCTGCCTGCCTCTCTGCCTACTTGTGATCTCTGTCAAATAAATAAATACAATCTTAAAAAAAAAAAAAAAAAAAAAAAAAAAAAAAAAAAAAAAAAAAAAAAAAAAAAAAAAAAAAAAAAAAAAAAAAAAAAAAACAGAATGTCAAAGCAAGCACCACCCAAAATATCCCCCGTGGGGATAATTAAACCCCATTAAATTATCAAAAATTATGATAATTTAAATCATAAAACTCAAAAAGCTAACGTACTCAAAAGAAACAAAAAAGCACAGGGTGTCCAATAACTGCTTTCGTGAATTACATCACAAATATTTAATTCACAAGGTTGCTAACTAGAGAAAACCCTGCTCTCCAACATGCCCTGGTCCTTCAAAAGGTCTGAACCAGTAACTGGGGGTCAATATCCAGAATTTCTTTAGGAAGCACTAAAACCACAATACCCACACACATCATGATTTGAACTGTGGAATCCAGCTGGCTCCGTGAAATCAGTTTTATAAAATTTGCCAGTATTAACTACATGACATTCATGTTAAATTAACATCAGTATTTTCAAGGTCAATATTATGTTAGTTCAACTTCTTGGAGTCACATTTTTGTGATATTTTTAACATCTGACTAAAGCTTCTGTCATCACAAGATGCTCACACTGTTTACAAACACTCCGAAGCAGCAGCTGGTGTTCCTCAGTCACATCTTGTTAAAATAAACAGCAGCAGTTTCAAACTCCAGGTATATTTTTCTTCTACTGCTGTGTAAAAAACTTTAACTTAAAAAGTTTTTCTCCTTAATGATGGAAATACACACAATGAAATGGAGGCGATTTAGGATAAAGGTATAACAAGATCACAAACACATTCTTATGCATGGATAGTGGGAGTATAGCTATCATGCTGAATGACCAAATCCTAAATAATATTGATCCTGCTTATATCTTTCATGTCATTCTTAATACCTTTTCCCATCCCTTTCAAAAAATGTAGAAACTTACCCACACAAGCATTGAGGAACAGCCAATCGGTCTTTTTCATCCTGTTTTTAATTTGTTTTAGTTTTTTGAAGTCCACTTCAAGTTCCTCCTTGCTGCCAACAGCACCAGCCAATTCAATCCTCTGAAAATCCATTTTCATTTCAGAGTCTCGTTTTGTAGTGGGAGGTGATCTTCTTTGGCTATTCCCACTGCTGCAGCTTCCCCTCCACCGAGCTCGGTCTTGCTCATTTATTATTGAAGAAGCCTCTTCAGTCTCTGCCAACTCTATTGCTTCAATATTATTAGGTCTGGGATGGTCACAAACAACACATTTTTTAGCCTTGGCCCAGTTTTCATACGTGCAAATAGAACAAGTCCAGTGCTGAGTCCTTGTGTTCGGTTTATTTCTATCATTGTATTCCTCACAAGGATCAACAGAAAAAGCAACTGGTCTTGAACCAGATCCTGAGGATTGAGGAGATTCTGTGGGACTCCTGGTCCTACGCTGGGATAAGCACTGGGTACATCTGATTGCTCTTGGCCAGTTCAAATAGGTACACATGTGGCATGACCATTTATTTGCATTTTCCATGCTGTATGAAGACTTAACCCTGGGTCTTGCGCTAGAGTCTGGACATATCAAAGGACTACTTCCTCCTTCGGTGCTGGAAGGATCCCAATCTCTACCAACATCACTTGAACCACTTTTAAATGGATCTTCTGTGATAATTGTTCCACTTGGTCTTTGGGCGCGACACATAGTACACTTGATTGCAGATGGCCAGTTTTCATACGTACAATATTCACAAGCCCACTTAATTCCACGTTCTGACATTGTGCTCTTCTTGAAGTGAGTTATGTCAGGCAGGAAGCTATAAAT
Organism: Mellivora capensis; assembly: GCA_004024625.1. NCBI lineage: Eukaryota > Metazoa > Chordata > Mammalia > Carnivora > Mustelidae > Mellivora > Mellivora capensis. The sequence continues at coordinate 30,669 of PISX010015498.1, forward strand.
AATTAGGACATAGTTATTAAAACAATAACTACATAATTCCATCTCTGTGCCCCAAAAGTACCCTTCAACTTATAAAATATATATCTCACAAAAGCAGCCTGTAAGATTTAGCAATGAACTATCCTTACTTTTCCAATTTCCATTAGAGACACCAGAGATAAGTTTCCAAAAAAAAAATCTTAGACCTCGGGGATTTAATGAAATTGTACTTTAGAATGTAAAAGGGATAAGCAGAAGATAAAGGGAGGTTTGTTCTAAGAGGGAAGCAAGTTAAAACAGAGAAGCCACTAATAGATGTTTAGTTTAAGCCAGTTCATCACCATCGATTTAGAAGAGTAACCAACAGTTAAGATTCAAAGAGAAGGGAAAGAACACAAATCAAATAACTTAAACACGTAACCATTCTCAAATTATGAACAACAAAGATTCTTATGCTATCTAGGTACAGTATCCTTATGCTTGATTCACTGAAGAATTCAGAAGATCAAAGTCAACTCTATCATTTTTGCTAAGGAAGAAAAAGCAGCTTAAAAGTGCTACTTATCCACTGCTCTTAATAAGCATAGGCAGAAAAGAAAAATGTTGAACAGTAATCCTTACAATCAGAAAATAACACTATGAAATACAGATCAAGTTCCTTGATAGCCTACACCCTTCAAAATCTAGTTATCTCTGAAGCACAAAAAAATAAAAAACTACATCATCAACTGGGACAATAAAATCAACAGAATGTCCCCCTAAGATAACTACTAGCATACTCATGCCAACAGAATTTTGAATACTCATACTCAAAATATTCAGTATTTAAAATACACTCAAAATTCAATTCATACTAAAAACCTATATTCAATATTTTAAAAGGTTCATAGGATTCTATACTGGGCTTATTACTAACGCTACATTAAAATGAAGACTTCATGATTTAATGCCAACTATTTTATGAAGTAACTTCCACAGCAAATTTAATAATTACTTTTTTTAATGGCTGCCACTAAAGCCAGACTCTTCATTTACTTATATCCCTTCTCAACTAAATAGCATCCTGCCACATATTTTTAACCAGAAAAGTGAAAAATCCTAGGCAGAGTAACAGAAGCTTTTGCCTCCCTTTCTCAGGGATTTTTCCTGACCTGAAAAGCTTAATCTTTCACTTTGTATGTGTTTATTACTGTGTCTCTGTTTGCCAAGTCCTCACCCCATTTACAGTGTGAACTCCGTTAAGAGGACAAATTCACTACAAGAAAGGCTATAATTTATTAGCTAAAATAAAAATCACACTTACTAAGGTTTTAGTTTCCATGCTATAACCTCCACCTTGCACATGGTTAGAATAAAAGTATGACTTATAAATCAGACCAAAGACAAGATTCAGTCTTCATGCTGGCTCAGATTCTGACTTCCTCAGGAGACACTGGCAAAGCGTGCTAAGTAGTTCTGTCTGACTGTGAATAGCTAGTCCTGTAAAGGAAACCAAAACTGAGTTTCACTTGAAGCCTGCTATTTTATACAGAAGTATTTATTTTTTAAAAAGCCTTTATTTTAATCCTACTTGTTTCTTTTAATAATGAACTGTATTTAGCATTGTAATTTAATAAATTAATTTATTTAGCAACAAAATTAGCTAACTGATTAGGCTGGTCAGTCAAATAGACATAGGAAAGACATTTTTCTCTAAAGCCTTAAACGTGTGTGTATGTGCACTAATTAATATTAACTTAGTCGTGCTAAATCAGTTCCTACCCATATTACTTGTTATTACTGAAGAGAGAAAGGTGATGTAAACTAAGTAGAAAAGCAAAAAATAAATACTGCTTGTATTTTAGCCTGAAGTCTTTTTCTCCTTCAGTAACTGTATTTTCCCCCTAACCCAGGTTATTTATATTTATATTGCTTATATTTTGAAATTTAGTTTAAAAAAAAAAAAATTTAGTTTGTACACACGGATTACACACACTCTAACAGCAGTCCAAAAGTGTGCTAAAGAGCAAGAAACTATAATCATATAGTTCATATTTCATATTCACTAGGCAGTTTCTTCCTTTAGTTTCTCAGTAATGAAATATAAATAAGTTGCTTGTGCTACTGGAAAAAAAACACGGTCAAGTAGAAACTTATCATGACAAGAACAAATGACATAATGAATATATATCCAGGGCTACTATACATAATTTCAGTATTTCATTTAAAATATTCACATTCAGGGGCACCTGGATGGCTCAGTGGGTTGGGCCTCTGTCTTCGGCTCAGGTCATGGTCTCAGGGTCCTGGGATCGAGCCCCGCATCGGGCTCTCTGCTCAGCGGGGAGCCTGCTTCTCCTCTCTCTCTGCCTGCCTCTCTGCCTACTTGTGATCTCTGTCTGTCAAATGAATAAATAAAATCTTAAAAAATAAAATATTCACATTCAAAATTTCATGCTTGCTTCACTAAGTCTTAGTTTGATATGTTTATAGGCTCAACTGAACAGCTTGTAAATTTACATTATCTTAGCTCATCTTCATGGAACTAATGTGCCAGCACATGTTTAAATGTCCACATCTGACCAAAAAAACCAAAAAACTGTCATAAAAAATAGAGTCACTGTCATATATGCCTGGTAAGTAGCCTGCCTCTTCAAAAATCCAGGTAACTAAGCAATACCAAAACCATGCTCCAAAGTATTAAGGCAAGTGCATTATATTAAATAATGATGTATACAGTGTCAACTCTATGGGAAATTGAGACTTTGGAGAAATACCGTTTTTTAGTAACTGAGAACTAAAACTCACTGGAGAGGATTATCTGAGAGAGCCATTTGTACCTGCTGTGATCAGTAAATGGAATGGAAGAGTAAAGATGACTTTGGTTCAACTATATGATTTTGCATTACTGACAACAAATTAACACTAAGTACATTTTTTCTTCCAGATGTCAAAAATCCCCCCAAAAAACATAAAATTATTTTTAATAGCAACCAGCTCTGAGAATTAATACTGTACAGCAAAATAAAACTGTTACGAAACATCTTTTAAGTTAACATAGTCATATACCCAAGTAAATTTAATTTGCAAGTCTAATTTTACATGGAAACACTTCCAAATTCTATCCAATGAATTATATTTGCATTAATTGGTACAATAAAAAGCAAAAACAAAATCTGCACAATCTGGACCCTTTTTAAGGAGAACCACACACAACTTCTACTCTTCAAACAAATATTCCTTGGTTCGAATGCCACACCAACAATTCTCATCCTGTGGATCAAAGAATCCATGAATCCATTTATGCATCAAGTTCTACCTGTAGACAGACTGAATAATGTCTCCAAGTATATCAATCAGTCCTAAACTGATAAATGCTTTTGATTATATACTTCCCAGTTGAAATAATAATAAAAGCCCAAGTATTATGAGTATACAGACTAATGATCAGGGAAGCTATCAACTAAACATTTTTTATATTGTCATGCTTTTTTTTTTTTTAATATTTTGTTTATTCATTTGACAGACAAAGATCACAAGTAGGCAGAGAAGCAGGCAGAGAGAGGAGGAAGCAGGCTCCCTGCTGAGCAGAGAACCCGATGCGGGGCTCGATCCCAGGACCCTGAGATCATGACCTGAGCTGAAGGCAGAGGCTTTAAACCACTGAGCCACCCAGGCACCCCTATATTGTCATGCTTAATAATGAATTAATTAGCCCATATTAGTAAAGCATTACCAAACATTGTTGAAGAACCAGATCCCTATTAAATAAGGAAATTCCTCAAAATCATAGCTGCCCTACTGTTTGATATGTTTATAGGCTCAACTGAACAGCTTGTAAATTTACATTATCTTAGCTCATCTTCATGGCCTCCCAATCACCTACTAAAACCCTATGAAAAAAAACAGGAGAAGTGAAATAATCCTCATCATGTATAAACTCTTTAAGAAAGAAACAGGGCGCCAGGGTGGCTCAATTGGTTAAGCATGTGCCTACAGATCAGGTCATCATCTCAGGGTCCTGGGATCCAGCCCCAGGTCAGGCTACCCTGCTCAATGGGGAGTCTGCTTCTCCCTGTCCCCCTCCCTCCTGCTATGTATGCTCTCTCTCTCAAATAAATAAATCTTTAAAAAAATAAGAAGAAACAGAGAAGCCCCCTTGCCAGTTAGTTTCAAATGGTAAGTCATCCAAATGAAGGACTAATAGCAGTCTTTAAGGTTTTGTATTAGCTCTATTAAATGAGTCTGTATTCAGTAATATAAACACTAACTCAATATAAATTGTTGACATAAATATTAATTAACATAAATCTATGGAAATTTATAAATGCTCAGAAAGCATCTTAGCAGAACAGAGATGCAAGTTAAAACTAGGTTATTCCAAGCATGCTGAATTTTCAGGTTCTGTTACAATATCACATGGTAATTCTGAACTGTAATACTGATATATAAAAAGTACTACTGGGACGCCTGGGTGGCTCAGTTGGTTGAGCGGCTGCCTTCGGCTCAGGTCATGATCCCAGCGTGCTGGGATCGAGTCCCACATCGGGCTCCTTGCTTGGCAGGGAGCCTGCTTCTCCCTCTGCCTCTGCCTGCCACTCTGTCTGCCTGTGCTCGCTTGCTCTCTCTCCCTCCGTCTCTGACAAATAAATAAATTTAAAAAAAAAAATTAAAAAAAATAAAAATAAAAATAAAAAGTACTACTTAACTCTTAAGCCAAAACTCCCCACACAGTCATTCCCCTCTTTTCTCCTCCGCATCTTTCTACATCACTGTCCTTCCTCACAACAGTCAACAGAAAAAAACAACTGGCCTTGAGCAAGATCCTGAAGACTGATGATACAGTGAACCCTTTATCCATAAATCTGACCTCATTTCAGGGCTCCAATACCTTATCACATCCTACATTAAACCTCTTCTCTTCCTCTCACAGCAAACCCTTAACCCTGATTTCTCCTGTATCCATTAAGGACACCATGAGGACCTCTGCACCCAGCACAGAAAGGCAGAATCCTCTTGAATTTTCCCCTTCCCCCCACCAGTGTCTCTCTAGTGGTTTCTTTCCAATCAGTTCCTTTCTTCCCATTTCCCACTGCCATCAACCCTTCTCAGTTCAGGTCAGAACTACTGTAATAGCCTTCTAAGTGCCTTCCCTTTCTAAATCTACCCAGTTTACTGTTACCAGAAAAATCCTCATAATAGCAAAGCACTCTTTCCGAAGCAATTCCACAACAGTAAGAACTCCCAACACAACCCACCTCACAGACTCACTCCCAAACACCTCACACATACCCTAGCCTCATGCAATTACCATCCCCAACCCGCCCCAATGATACATGACGGTACTACCTTTACAAAGCCAAGCATAACAGATACACATGCCCAACCTGTGGCAAATCCCATCCCTTCTCCAAAGCTCAGTTCAAGTCTCACCTCTCTTATGAGTGTTTTCCAAATCACTTCATGTATACCAAACAACCACACTCCTACTGGCATTTGGTACTAACTGTATTCCCTCCTTGTACTAGTCTCCAGAATACTGATTTGTGTGTGTTATGTTCCCTGTATTACTCCCTCCCCCAGTTTTCAATCAGGCAGCCAAGCTTTCAAAAACTGTGGCTCAAGGACGCCTGGGTATAGTGCACTCCATTAAGGAGCAGACTCTTGGTTTTGGCTCAGGTCATATCTCAGGGTCGTGGGATCAAGTCCCACATCGGGCTAGGCTCCACAAGCAGCATGAAGGCTGCTTAAGTTTCTCTCCCTCTCTCCCTCTCCCCCTCCATATTCGCCACCCCCCATGCTTGCTCAGCACGCATGTACACATTCTAATAAATAATTTGAAAAAACAAAAACAAAAAACTGTGGCTCAGGGCATTAAGTGGCATGGAATGTGGACCAGCCCTGTGTTTAGTAAAATCCACAGAACAGACCATACTGAGTGTACTGAAAAAAGACAGGAGTAGAGCTTAGAGCAATTTCAGGCAAAAAGAAATTTTAGAGGATGGGATCCACTCCTGTGGCAAGACCTCAGCAGACAATGGCCACCACCACCAACTAGGTGTACCAAACCACAGGCACTCACGTGCGGGTTAACTACTCAAGTCCTGCAATGTAAAGGACACAAGTCCTTTGTGTCCTGTAAAGGTCACGAAAACTTTAGCAATCATTAAATACCTTCTGAAAGTGCTAAATCTGTGTGAGATTTTGTAAAAAGTCATCAAGAATCAGATCTCAAGGGATGCCTGGGTGGCTCAGTTGGTTAAGCGTCTATCTTCAGCTCAGGTCATGAGCTGTCAGGCTCCCTGCTCAGCGGGTAGCCTGCTTCCCCCTCTCCCTCTGCGGCTCCCCCTGCTTGTGCTCTCTGTCAAATAATAAAATCTTTAAATAAATACATAAAATTATACAGAATACTCCCATGGTGTATCTAGATGGAGAACTATTACAAATTCTTTAAAAACTTGAGCAGTAAGACCTTAAAAAATTATTTATAAGGGGCACCTGGGTGGCTCAGTCAGTTAAGTGTCCAACTCTTGATTTTGGCTCAGGTCATGATCTCAGGGTTCTGAGATCGGGCCCTGCTTGGGAAAGACTCTCTCCCTCTTCCTCTGCCCCTCTCTCTTAAAAAAAAAAAAAAAAAAAAAAAAAAAAGAGGGGCGCCTGGGTGGCTCAGTCGTTAAGCGTCATGTCATGATCTCAGGTCATGGCTCAGGTCATGATCCCGGGGTCCTGGGATCGAGCCCCGCATGGGGCTCTCTGCTCAGCGGGAAGCCTGCTTCTCCCTCTTCCACTCCCCCTGCTTGTGTTCCCTCTCTCACTGTGTCTCTCTGTCAAATAAATAAAATCCTTAAAAAAGAAAGAAAGAAAGAAAGAAAGAAAGAAAGAAAGAAAGAAAGTTATTTATAAAACAAAATGTACTAAATTTAGCATCTAAAACTGAGTGGAGAAAAAAAAAAACTTGGAAACAGTCACCATGGTTCTCAACTATAAAATACCTTAAGGGTTTGTTTGTTTTGTATTGTTTTTATTTTGGAGGCAAATCCTGAGAAAGAAGACATTATTAAAGCCAGCCTGGAGGCATTTGAGTGGCATAATGAGTTAAGTGTCTGATTTCAGGTCAGGTCATGAGATAAGCTTGAGATTCTCTCTCCCTGCCTCTGCACTTCCCACTAATGCCCGGCGCTCGCTCGCGCTCTCTCTCTCAAATAAATCTTAAAAAAAAAAAAAAAAAAAAAACAACAACCTGACTTCCCTTAAACTAATACACTAATCCAAATTACTAAAGAATCCGCAGTATATTGATTAAAATTATAGAAAAGGCTTCCATTTCATTTGGCAATCGAAAAAGGCAGAATCTCCCCCAAATGACAGATGTGTATGAACTGCAGCACCTATACATAGTCCTGTTTTAAAAGAAAGTAAAGACTGTGACATAGCAAGTAAATCAATTTTCTCTTAGAGCCTCAACTCTCACATCTGTTTAAAAAAAAAAAATTAAGATAATCTCGAGAATCTCCACCCCATATACTAAACTGTAACTATCAAAGCATCTCAATATTATTCTATGTAAAGATTCACTTTAAAATCTTGTTCATTGAATTTGTTTTGCAAATACTCTATTTCCAGAGATAATGAAACATTTTCCCAATTTTTCCCTGCTCCATTTGTTTTAAGTTCTGGTAGCAAGCCCAATTTTTAAAATACATACTAATATTAAGGTAACGATCACTTAATAGATGTAAGCAGTATCAAAAACTTATTTTTAAAACAAAGCTATCAAACATTCATATACCATACCACCTATGAATTACTTGTGCCAAATAATAATAGTTATCAAACCTGAGTAAGATCAAGCTTCCAGATCTAATTACCAGTTTGCAGGATTATAGGGGATAGAACTGATTGCATGGAGATGCAATCAGCAAATTCCTGTGTGTGAGGGTATGTATTAAAACTTAAATACATGTTAAAAATTAACCTAAACACTGATTTGATATTAAGAAATTATTAAAATTTTAAGGTGTGATTAAGAGTGCGGTACCTATGCTCTTAAAAAAGTCCTTTTCAGGGCACCTGGGTAGCTTAGTCGGTTAACCGTCTGCCTTCAACTTAGGTCTCAAGATGGAGTCCCACATCGGGCTTCCAACTCTGCTTTTCCCTCTGACCCTCCCCCTTCCATTGCTTTCTCTCTCTCTCTAAATGAATAAATAAAATCTTTAAAAAAAAAAAAAAGTCATTTTCAGGGTGCCTAAGTGGCTCAGTTAGTTGAATTTGGATCAGGTCAAGATCTCAGGTTTATGAGATCAAGCCCTACATCAGGCTCAGCACGGAGCATGGAGCCTGCTTAAGGTTCTCTGTCTGCCTCTCACCCCACCTTCCTTTCTTTAAAAAAAAAAAAAAAAAAAAAAAAAAGGTCCTTTTCTCTTACTGAAAATATTTACATTGCTGTAAAATGTCTGGAATTTGCTTTAAAATACTCCCTTGGGAGAAAGCAAGAGGAACATAAATGAAACAAGACCGGCCATGTATTAGTATCTGGGTGACAAGAGTAGGAGAATTCATTTTCCTAGTCTCTCTCTATGTATGTGTGTATGCGTGTTTGAAGTTTTTCATAATGAAAAATTTTCAAATCTATTAGTAACAAATGCTGTTCAAGACTGAGAATTAAGGCTCAGACTATTAGAAAAAGAGCAGGAGGGACATCTGGGTGGTGCAGTCAGTTAAGAAGGGGACTCTTGGTTTCAGCTCCAGCTGTGATCTCATGGTCCTGGGAAGGAGACTCAAGTCAGTCTCTGTGCTCAGCAGTAGCCTGCTTAAGATTCTCTCTCTCCCTCTGCCCCTCCCCGCCCCCATGCTCATGCTCTCTAAAATAAGTCAATAAAATCTTAAAAAAAAAAAAAAAAAAAAAAAGAGAGCAAGAAAAGAAGTAGTACACTGCATAAAATTCAGACTGCTACTCAAATGTTTGCCAGGGGCCTGTGACAGTCTACAAACTATTTACTGGTCTGTAGAGAAACTGAGAGTAAGCATTTTCAAACTTCTGTAGTAATTTTACAGAATTTTATGACTGTTGAGTCTAATAATAAATATGTGTGTTTGAGAAGCAATGTTAAAACTTTTTTTTTAATATTTTATTTATTTGACAGAGATCACAAGTAGGCAGAGAGGCAGGCAGAGAGAGAGAGAGGAGGAAGCTGGCTCCCCACGTAGCAGAGAGCCCCATGCAGGACTCGATCCCAGGACCCTGAGATCATGACCTGAGCTGAAGGCAGAGGCTTAACCCACTGAGCCACCCAGGCGCCCCCTTAAAACATTTTTAAAACTTACAAATACAGCTTCTTTCTAATAATTTACAGGTACAGTTCATAAAATAGAGAAAATTTCTCAAAATATGAACCAAAGTTTATTTCAATGTAAACTTGCACAGGTGAATGTCACACTTCAGAAAACTAAGTTAAAAAGTGATTTTTTAAAAAGGTCTTTTCAATGTCTCTCATGAACAGAGACGCAAGAATCCTCAACAAAACAATCCTCAACTCCAACAATGTATAAAAAGAATTATACATCACAAGCAAGTGGGGTTTATCCCAGATATCCAAGGCTAGTTCAATGTTCAAAAAAAGTCAATTAATGTAATCCTTCATATCAACATACTAAAAAAGAAAAAAAACCCACAAGATCACACAAATACATGCAGAAAAGGCATTTAACAAAATCCAACAACCCACAACAAATACATGCAGAAAAGGCATTTAACAAAATCCAACAAGCCCATTAGAATGGCCAAATCCATGAAGCAGGGGGTAAACTCTCAGCAAATTAGAAATACAGGGGAACTTCCTCAACATGGTCAAGAGCATATACAAAAAACCCACAGCTAACATCGTATTTAATGGTGAAAAACCAGGAACTTTTCTATTAAGATCAGTAATAAGGGAAAAATGTTCCCTCTCACCATTCCTTTTAACAAATTAGAAATTCTAGCTAATGCTGTAGGAGAAAATACACAAACTGTAGGAGAAAATACACAAACTGCAAAAAAAAAAAAATGTAGGAGAAAGTACACAAACTGCAAAGAAAAACTCTTTATTGACAGATAGGACCGTCTACGTAGAAAACCCCCAAAAATCAACAAAATGATGCCTAGAGGTAATAAAGTGATTATAACAAGGGTGCAGGATAAAAGGTTAATATACAAAATCAACTGCTTTCCTATATAACACAATGAACAAATGGAATTTGAGATTAAAAACATTATCACATTATCATTATTTACATTACCACCCCCAAAATTTAAATACTTGGGTATAAATCTAACAAAACACATACAAGATCTATATGGCCTATATGAGAAAAACTATAAAACTCTGATAAAAGAAATCAAAGAGGAACTAAATAAGTGGATTATTATTCCATGTTCATGGAATGGCAGACTCAAAACAGTCAAAATCTTACTTCTTCCCAACATGATCAAAAAATTCAATGCAATCCCAATCAAAATGCCAGCAAGTTATTCTGTGGGTATCAACAAAGCAATTCTAAGTTTATATGGAGAAGCATAATTTCCAGAATAGCCAAAAAGTACTGAAGAAAGAAAAAGTCTTGAGAACTGATCCCCCTAGCTTCAAAACTTACTATAAAGCTACAGTAATGAAGACAGTGTGTTATTGGCAAAAGAATAGACAAATAAGCGAATGGGATAGAACAGAGCCCAGAAACAGACCCACAAATATTGTCAACTGATCATTGACAAAGGAGTAAAGGCAATACAATGGAGAAAAGGTGTCTTTTCCAAAAAAAAAAAAAAGGCACTGGAACAACTAGACATCCACACGCAAAGAATTTACTCTACACACAGACATCACATCCTTCACAAAAATTAACTCAAAGTGGATAACAGACCTTAATGTAAAATGAAGAACTATAAAATTTCTAGAAGATAAAATAAAAGGATATCTAGATGACCTTAGCTATGGCAATGACTTTTTAGATAAAATACCATGAAAGAAATACTTCCTGAAGTATTTATTACAATTAAAAACTTCCACTCTGCAAAACACAGTCAAGGGAATGAAAAGATAAGCCAAAAATAGGAGAAAATATTTGCAAAAGCCCTATCTGCTACAGGACTTTTATTCAAAATATACAAAGAACTCTTGAAACTCAACAGAACAAACAATCCAGTTAAAACATGGGCAAAAGACCTAAACAGACAAACCTCACCAAGGAAGACCTACAGATGGCCATAAGCACATGAAAAATGCTCAATATCCTATGTCAATAGGAAAATGCAAATTAAAACAACAATTAGATACCACTACACACCTATTAGAATGGCCAAAATCCAGAACACTGACAACACAAAATGCCAGCAAGGATATAAAGTAACAAGAGCTCTCATTAATTACTGACAGGAATGCAAAATGGTACAGCCACTTATGCAGAGTATTTGACAGTTTCTTACAAAACTATACATGCTCTTACCATACAACCCAGCAACTGTGCACCTTGGTATCCACCCAAAGCCGTTGAAAACTTATGTCCACAGAAGTCTACATACGGATGTTATTCGTAATTGCCAAAACTCACAAGCACCTTCAGTAGGTGTGACACATGATCTAAGGTGAATGGATAAATTGTGGTAAAATGAAATACTACTTGGGGACGCCTAGGTGGCTCAGCCAGTTAAACATCGGCCTTCAGCTCAGGTCATGATCCCAGGGTCCAGGGATTGAGTCCCACATCAGGCTCCCTGCTCAGCCAACTCTCCCTCCGCCTGCTGCTCTCCTTGCTTGTGCTCTGACAAATAAATAAATATTTAAAAAAAGAAAAATACTATTCAGTACTAAAAACAAGTGAGGGATCAAGCCATAAAAAGACACAGAGGAGGGACGCCTGGGTGGCTCAGTTGGTTAAGCGGCTGCCTTCGGCTCAGGTCATGATCCCAGCGTCCTGGGATCGAGTCCCACGTCGGGCTCCTTGCTCAGCAGGGAGCCTGCTTCTCTCGCTGCCTCTGCCTGCCACTATGTCTGCCTGTGCTCACTCGCTCTCTCTCTCTCTCTCTGACAAATAAATAAAATCTTAAAAAAAAAAAGACACAGAGGAACCTTAAATGCCTATTACTAAGTGAAAGAAGCCAGTATGAAATGGCTATATACTGTGTGATTCCAATTACATGATATTCTAGAAAAACCAAAACTAACGGGTCAGTGAAAAGATCAGTGGTTGCCAGGAGTTGTGGGGAGGCAAGAATGTACAGGCAGAGCAGAGAGGATTTTTAGGGTTGTGAAAATATGCTGTATGACACTATAATGGTGGATACTTGTACATCCTATGGGTTTTGACATGATGGCAATATGAAGAATGAACTTTAAATGATGGGAGTCTGGCTGATAATGATTTGTCATGGCAAATTCATCAATTGTAAACAAATGAACCACTTTGTTGATTAATATTGGGGGAGGCTATGCCTGTGTTAGGGCAAGGGATATAGAAGAACTCTCTATACTTTCTGCTCAATTTTGCTATTAACCTAAACTGCTCTAAAAATAAAGTCTATTTTTTAAAATCTGTTCCTTAATTTTTTTGTCACTAATACACAGGAAACTCTTTAAAAAAAAAAATCGGCTCTCAAATGATGATGAAGAGTTTTAAAAAGACCACAGTAACTTTTGGGTTGAACCTAAAGCTGCTCTAAAATATAAAACCAAATCTGAAATATAGTCACACCTAAAAATTAAAAAAAAAAAAAAAAAAGACAGAAATTACTATGAAGAGCTCCTACTGACCAAATTTGGATAAACTTGAGCATCACCATAAACAATAACAACAAATTTTTTTTTATTTTTTTAGATTTTACTTGTTTATTTTGGAGGAGATAAAGAGAGAACAAGCAGGGGAGGAGGAACAGAGGTGGAGGGAGAGGGGAAAGAATCTCAAGCACACTCCACACTGAGCACCGCCAACCAGATTCGGGGTTTGATCCCAGAACCCTGGCATCACGACCTGAGCTGAAACCAAGGGTCATGCACTCGACAAACAGCCATCCAGGCGCCCCAACAATAAAGATTTTAAAACACAGACTAAAATAAAAATTTGTAAGTTTACACAGACATTGATAAACACACAAACAAGTAAATGAGAAAGCTCCTCCTTGCAGTAAAAATCCAACTAATAAATGCAAAAAGGGTAACTGGATTCGAAAATCACTATTTGCGGGCACCTGGGTGGCTCAGTCATCAAGTGTCTGCCTTCACCTCAGGTCCTGATCCCAGAGTCCTGGGATAGAGTCCCAAGTCAGGCTCCAGGGAACCTGCTTCTCCCTCTGCTGGCAGCTCCCCTTGCTTGTGTGCTCTTAACAAAATCTTTTTTTGTTGTTTAATGGCAGACTCCAACACATAGTCTGAAATTTTCTTTTGTCTTTATAAAGATCATTAATGGAGTAAGTGCCAAATTTGAGTAAGATTTGTAGAATCTTGGGGCACCTGGCTGGCTCAGTTGGTAGAGCATGCAACCTGACAGGTCTTCAAGTATCTGCTCGGTCACTGAAACACAAATACACACGCACTTCAAGAATATCCTACAGGGGCACCTGGGTGGCTCAGTGGGTTAAGCCTCTGCCTTCAGCTCAGGTCATGATCTCAGGGTCCTGGGACTGAGCCCTGGGTCAGGCTCTCTGCACAGTGGGGAGCCTGCTTCCCCCTCTCTCTCTGCCTGCTTCTCTACTTGTGATCTCTGTCGAATAAATAAATAAAAATCTTTAAAAATCCTACATCTTCCTTTAGTAATGTACCAGTGCCTTCCACCAAAGTGTTAAGGTGAAATCTACTTTAATCTACTATGGGAAGATCAGGTCCATCTCTTGATATTTGTACTCATTTCTCCCATATACAAGAAAATGTACTGCACTTCTTCAACGCAAATTCAAGTCCCTCTCCACTTCTTATTGAATCTCAGATATTGGCCAAATGAATAAGACCCAAGGGTCCATTGAAAAAAATTATGATAATGCCATACCTGTCTTTAATTAGGTACTAAAACCAATAACCTCAAGATCCATATCCCATAATTAATATTAACAACAAATGCCATCTTGAAATAACACCACCTTAAATTATGTATGGACCTTTAGGCCACAAAACACTTACATTACTTCCCTTAATCCTAAAAACCCTCAGGTATTCACCCCTAAGATACCTAGAATCTCCCTGAGCTACAAGTATATTCATTTTAATGACAAGGAATCCAGGGCACTAAAAAAAGTAAAATGACTTGCCCAGGGTCACAGAGCTTTAGGAAATAAACCCCAAATCCTGACTCCGGTTTTTTCTCATTAGTCTATCACAGCCTCCCAGGATTACAAAAACATTTCCCTAGAATAAAACATGAATATTAGGTGACAGGACAGGCTGACTATAATCACGGTCTCTAGCTACAAGGCATTGACACTACCTCCAAAATAAATCCCAAAATCTTTATTTTCCTCCAGAATCCCCTACCACAGCCCTAGTCCCAGCCATCAACTCTCCTGTGGATTACTGCAAAGCCTCCCCACTAATCTTACTGCTTCCTACCCTATCCACCACCCATACAAAGAAGCCACAGGGATTCTTTAGAAAATGTAAACAAGGTCACAACACAAGGATGTAAAAGCCTCTAATGGCTTCTGATCCACTCTGAATAAAATTAAAATTTACCAGCCTTTCTTGAAAATCTCTACATAAAATTGGAGTTTATTCTGTTCCCTTTTACCAGCAAGCTCGATCTCACGTTAAGAGTTTTGTACTTGAGGGGTGCCTGAGTGGCTCAGTGGGTTAAAGCCTCTGGCTTCGACCCAAGTCATGATCCCAGGGTCCTGGGATCGAGCCCCGCATCGGGCTCTCTGCTCAGCAGGGAGCCTGCTTCCTCCTCTCTCTCTCTCTGCCTCTCTGCCTACTTGTGATCTCTGTCAAATAAATAAAAAAATCTTAAAAAAAAAAATTTAAAAAGAGTTTTGTATTTGAAATCTCTTCTGCCTAGAATGCTCTATCCCCAGGACTTGCATGTGGTCAGCTGTCATCCCTGAGATCTAGGTTTTAACACCACTCCACAGAAAGATTGTCCTGGACCACTCAGTCACATCCACCACATGACCCGGCTTGCATTATCTGCAGGGCACTTATCACTAGCTGGTTTGTTTTCCTTGTCTGGTCCTAGATTGCCTCTCCACAGAGGAATGTAAATACAAGTCTTGTTCACCTGGGTATCCCAACATCCAGTATGGCTGCCTTTTTTTTTTTTTTTTTAACAGTGAGTAGGTCATTACTAAATGTTTTAAGTCAGTAACAGTTTTATATAGTCTACTTTTTTAAAATCCTAAACTTCAGGGGCGCCTGGGTGGCTCAGTGGGTTAAGCCTCTGCCTTCGGCTCGGGTCATGATCCCAGGGTCCTGGGATCGAGCCCCACATCAGGCTCTCTGCTCAGCGGGGAGCCTGCTTCCTTTCCTCTCTCTCTCTCTGCCTACTTGTGATCTGTCTGTCAAATAAATAAATAAAATCTTTTAAGTAAATAAATAAAACTTCCTAAACTTCAGAACATACAGTAGGTGCCCAAAAATTAATCTGCTAGATGAATTTCTATAAAAATAATGCCTTCAGATTTTCAACTTAATAAATATCCCCCACATATCCCACCATACACACAAAGGGAGACAGACAAAGTGGGGAGACAGAATTCTCTCTTCCTATCTGTGAGGATGATCCATACTGAAGAGGGTCACTCCACCTTTCTTTAGGTGGTCACTCCACCAGCCCCACAATACAAGCTCTGAGGAAAGTGAGGCAAGGACTAGATAGGAGTGTCTTTCTAACCTCATCCACATGCTTTAGCTATCCTGCAGCCTCTGCTGGTCCTTAAGCAAGACATGTAATTTTCAATCTCCATGCCCTCACACACAGGTTTGCCTCTGCACAGGATGCTTGCCCCTTCCCACACACACCCCCCCATCTTACCCGGTTTTAGAAACCTACCACTTCTGCGAGGACCAGCTTAAATGTTCCCATCTCTGTAAAGCCCTTCCTGACCCAAACCCAACCTGTGCTTAGTCACTTCTTTACCACTTCATACTACTTAGTTTTGTGAATTATGGTTTCCTTCCAATGACTGCCTATGAAAAATTTACCCTTATATCCCTATAAACAATGTCAACTCTGCAAGTCACTTACTCATCATTTAGGCAATAAAAAGCAACGAAATATTCTACTAGTATTTACTGACTAGATAGCATTTTTTGGGTAGCACTCCAAAAAAAAAAATTAGGCAAAAATTAGTTCTGCAAATTACTGTAGTTCCCATGTGAAAACAAACTTTAGTTTTACTAAACACCAAAAATTGAGTTTTCATAATAAAAATTTATAATAACATATTACCCACCCCGACCAAAAAAAGCAAAGGATTTAGAAGTGTTTTTGTTAAAACCACAGAAATGATGTCCTCCCTTCAGAATTCCAATCAAAGTGAATTGTTGCCACTTAACAGAGTTACCATGTGACACAGCAATTCTATTCCCAGGTACATACCCAAGAGAAATGAAAACTTAGATCCACCCAGACACTTGTACGCAGTTATTCAGAGCAGCCTACTTCAAAATAGCCAAAAAGCAGAAACAACCTGAATGTCATCAATAAATGGATAAGCATAAACAAAATGCGGTGTGTCCATACAATATTAATTATTCAGCCACAAAAAAGTACCAATACATTTTAGCTACAACATGAATAAACCTTAAAAACATTATGCTAAGTGAATGAAGCCAGACACAAAAGGTGTCATATTGTATGATTCCACTCATACAAAATGTAGAGAACAGGCAAAACCATAGTGACAGAAAGATTAGTGGTTCCCAGGAACTGGGGCAAAAGAGGGAATCACAAAAGAGGGCTGATGGGTACAGTTTTCGGGGTGATGGAATGTTCTGGATAGTGGTGATGGTTACACAACTTTGTGAATACACTAAAAACCAATGAATTATATACTTCCTTAAAAGGGTGAATTTCAGGGCACCTGGGTGGCTGAGCTGGTTAAGTGTCTCCCTTCAGTTCAAGTCATGATCCCAGGGTCCTTAGATCAAGTCCCATGTGGGGTTCCCTGCTCATCTGGGAGCCTGCTTCTCCCTCTCCTTCTGCCCCTCCCCCTGCTCACACATATACTGTCTCAAACAAATAAAATCTTTAAAAAAAAAAAAAAGTGACTTTCATGGCATATGAAATAAACTTCAATCAAACTGTTACTTTAAAATTGAGAAAAAAATGGAAAATATGCAACTGATTCTCACAAGCTTTATGTATTCAAGTATTTTTTTATTTGCATGAATTCAAGCCATATAAAATTCTGACTTACCAAATGGTGAAAAACCAAAATTATGTTGTACTGGTTAAGGAGAGAGTGAGACAGCCTACCCTTAATATAGGAACTATAAAAATAAAGGAAATTCGTTTTTTCATTACTGAAAAGTTAAATTCACTAAGCAGCTGAAAAATTAACAACTTTATGTTCAATTTACCTGACCAACATCCATTTTAAAATTCAAACTGTTGTCTCTTGTCAAAAATTTCATCTTAACCAAAATACCACCCTCCCAGAAAGCAAAGAATGCTTACTGATCCAGATTTCTCAACTGGTAAAATTACTGGTATCAACTCCACGGAAGTGCCTTTTACAAATGCAAACAGCCTAAGTAAAAATTCTTAGTATGTCTAGAAAGATCCTAAACAGACTAATTTCAGCTTCAATTATGCTAAAAAGGTTTCTGACACTTAAAAAAGCGTTTTTATGTAAACTACTTTCTTTAAAAAAAATCCATCAATTACAAGGAAAAAATATTCTGGTGAATTGGACAAAGAGGCCAAGTTCCCATATACATGCAATGGATAAATCAAGATTGTTTACTGCTAAGAGACTATGTATCCATAAAATACGAAGCCTCCTACTCACACACGCAACAGAAACATATACACCTATTTTCCAAATACATCAGCACCCACCCATGTACTATTTAATTACAGGTTATCCTTGGTATACAAAAATACTATGGACAGGCTTGTTTGTGTTTTCTTCCAACAGCGTTGACAGGTAGCAGTGAATCACACATTCTCCTGTGTCTCATCTGCCTCATGATCATGATACACGCTGCCAACATCTGAGGTTAAGGATGCAAACTGAGACTACAGATTATTTTCTCCTCCTCATGATGCTAAATGTTACCTGTATACAAATACGGGACAACCTCCCTTAGTGTCACTGGTGCAAAACGCAAACCAAGTAACTGCGAGACTCAAACCTGAAGGAAACTGTAATTTGAATAATACATGATTACCAAATTGTTGAGCGCACACTCCAGGAAGAAAACCAAACTAGTAATAGAAATAAACATACTGACCAAAAAAAAAAAAAAAAATTTTAAGAGACAGACATAACTTCAAGTATTTTATTTCATAAATCATCAAAATTCCAGAAACCCCACTACTCAGAAGACTACAAACAGCATATCCTAGAACACGTCTATAACGAAAAATATTTTGTCAATCCATATATCCGTATTTCAGTGCTGAATATACTGTCCTCACAAAAAAAAGAATTCATACCCATTTCTCAGAGGTCTAATTGGGGAGCATAATAAAAACATAAAAAGAGGGGCACTTGGGTGGCTCAGTTGGTTAAGCGACTGCCTTCGGCTCGGATTCCCTGTTCGGTGGAGAGCCTGCTTCTCCCTCTTCTCCCAACCCCCTCATGATCTCCCTCTGTCCTTCTCTCTCTCAAATAAATAAATAAAATCTTAAAAAAAAAAAAAAAAAAAA